>SZWC01024393.1:14617-37659 GCA_023375785.1 Penium margaritaceum | reverse complement strand
TGCGGAGTGGTGCAAACTGGTTGCGGAGTGGTGAGAACTGGTTGCGGAGTGGTGCGAACTGGTTGCGGACTGGTGCGAACTGGTTGCAGAGCGGGGTGAACTGGTTGCGGAGTGGTAAGAACTGGTTGCGGAGTGGTGCGAACTGGTAGGAGAGTTGTGTGAACTGGTTGCGGAGTGTTGCAAACCGGTTCCGGAGTGGTGCAAACTGGCTGTGGAGTGGTGCGAACTGGTTGGGGAGTGGTGCGAACTGGATGTAGAGCGGTGCAAACTGGTTGCGGAGTAGTGCCAACGGGTTGCCGAGTGGTGCGAAATGGTTGCGGAGTGCTGCAAACTGGTTGCGAAGTGGTGCGAACGGGTTACGGAGTGGTGCAAACTGGCTGCGGACTGGTGCGAACTGGTTGCGGAGTGGTGTGAAGTGGTTGCCGATTGGTGCGAAGTGGTTTCGGAGTGGTACGAACTGGTTGCGGAGTGGTGCGAACTGGTTGCAGAGTGGTGCAAACTGCTTGCGGAGTGGTACCAACTGGTTGCGGAGTGGTGCAATGGTTGCGGAGTGGTGCGAACTGGTTGCGGAGTGGTGCGAACTGGTTGCGGAGTGGTGCGAACTGGTTGCGGAGTGGTGTGAACTGGTTGCGGAGTGGTGCGAACTGGTTGCGGAGTGGTGCAAACTGGTTGCCGAGTGGTGCGAACTGGTTGCGGAGTGGTGCGAAATGGGTGCGGAGTGGTGCGAACTGGTTGCGGAGTTCTGCGAACTGGTTGCGGAGTGGTGCAAACTGGTTGCCGAGTGGTGCGAACTGGTTGCGGAGTGGTGCGAAATGGGTGCGGAGTGGTGCGAACTGGTTGCGGAGTTCTGCGAACTGGTTGCGGAGTGGTGCAAACTGGTTGCCGAGTGGTGCGAACTGGTTGCGGAGTGGTGCGAAATGGGTGCGGAGTGGTGCGAACTGGTTGCGGAGTTCTGCGAACTGGTTGCGGAGTGGTGCAAACTGGTTGCCGAGTGGTGCGAACTGGTTGCGGAGTGGTGCGAAATGGGTGCGGAGTGGTGCGAACTGGTTGCGGAGTTCTGCGAACTGGTTGCGGAGTGGTGCAAACTGGTTGCCGAGTGGTGCGAACTGGTTGCGGAGTGGTGCGAAATGGGTGCGGAGTGGTGCGAACTGGTTGCGGAGTTCTGCGAACTGGTTGCGGAGTGGTGCAAACTGGTTGCCGAGTGGTGCGAACTGGTTGCGGAGTGGTGCGAAATGGGTGCGGAGTGGTGCGAACTGGTTGCGGAGTTCTGCGAACTGGTTGCGGAGTGGTGCAAACTGGTTGCCGAGTGGTGCGAACTGGTTGCGGAGTGGTGCGAAATGGGTGCGGAGTGGTGCGAACTGGTTGCGGAGTTCTGCGAACTGGTTGCGGAGTGGTGCAAACTGGTTGCCGAGTGGTGCGAACTGGTTGCGGAGTGGTGCGAAATGGGTGCGGAGTGGTGCGAACTGGTTGCGGAGTTCTGCGAACTGGTTGCGGAGTGGTGCAAACTGGATGCGGAGTGGTGCGAACAGGTTGCGGAGTGGTGCGAACGGGTTGCGGAGTGGTGCGAACTGGTTGCTGAGTGGTGCGAACTGGTTGCGGAGTGGTGGAAACTGGTTGCAGAGTGGTGCGAACTGGTTGCGGATTGAGTGGTGCAAACTGGTTGCTCAGTGAGTGGTGCGAACTGGTTGCGGAGTAAGTGTTGCGAACTGGTTGCGGAGTGAGTGGTGTTTCTAATTGCGGATTGAGTGGTGCAAACTGGTTGCGGCGTGAGTGGTGCAAACTGGTTGCGGAGTGTGTGGTGCTAACTGGTTGTAGAGTGAGTGGTGCGAACTGGTTGCGGAGGGTTGCGAACTGGTTGCGGAGTGGTGCGAACTGGTTGTGGAGTGGCGCGACCTGGTTGCGGAGTGGTGTAAACTGGTTGCAAAGTGGTGCAAACTGGTTGCGGAGTGGTATGAACGGGTTGCAGAGTGGTGTGAACTGGTTGCGGAGTGGTGCGAACTGGCTGCGGAGTGGTGCGAAGTGGTTGCGGAGTGGTGCGAACTGGTTGCGGAAGGTAAGAACTGGTTGCGGAGTGGTGCGAACTGGCTGCGGAGTGGTGCGAAGTGGTTGCGGAGTGGTGCGAACTGGTTGCGGAAGGTAAGAACTGGTTGCGGAGTGGTGCGAACTGGTTGCGGAGTTGTGCAAACTGGTTGCGCAGTGGTGCAAACAGGCTGCGGAGTGGTGCAAAGTGCCTACGGAGTGGTGCGAACAGGTTGTGGTGTGGTGCGAACTGGTTGCGGAGTAGTGCAAACTGGTTGCGGAGTGGTGCGAACTGGTCCGGAGTGGTGTGAAGTGGTTGCGGAGAGGTGCGAAGTGGTTGCGGAGTTGTGCGAAGTGGTTGCGGAGTGGTGCAAACTGGATGCGGAGTGGTGCGAACTGGTTGCGGAGTGGTGTGAACTGGTTGCCGAGTGGTGTGGAATGGTTGCGGAGTGGTGCGAACTGGTTGCGGAGTGGTGCGAACTGGTTGCGGAGGGGTGCGAACTGGTTGCGGAGGGGTGCGAACTGGATGCGGAGGGGTGCGAACTGGTTGTGGAGTGGTGCGAATGGGTTGCGGAGTGGTGCGAACTAGTTGCGGAGTGGTGCGACCTGGTTGCGGAGTGGTGCAAAATGGTTGCGGAGCGGTGTGAGCTGGTTGCGGAGTGGTAAGAACTGGTTGCGGTGTGGTGCGAACTGGTTGCAGAGTTGTGCGAACCGGTTGCGGAGTGGTGCACACTGGCTGTGGAGTGGTGCAAACTGGTTGCGGAGTGGTGCAAACTGGATGCAGAGTGGTGCAAACGGGTTGCGGAGTAGTGCCAACTGGTTGCGGAGTGAGTGGTGCGAAATGGTTGCGCAGTAAGTGGTGCGAACTGAATGCGGAGTGAGTGGTGCGATTGGTTGCGGAGTGGTGCGAACTGGTTGCGGAGTGAGTGGTTCGAACTGGTTGCGGATTGACTGGTGCAAACTGGTTGCAGAGTGGTGCAAACTGGTTTTGGAGTGGCGCGAACTGGTTGCGGAGTTGTGCGAACCGGTTGCGTAGTGGTGCGAACTGGTTGTGGAGTTGTGCGAACTGGTTGCGGAGTGGTGTGAAATGGTTGCGGATTGGTGCGAACTGGTTGCGGTGTGGTGCGAACTGGTTGCGGAGTGAGTGGTGCCAACTGGTTGCGCAGTAGATGGAGCGAACTGGTTGCGGAGTGAGTGGTGCCAACTGGTTGCGCAGTAGATGGAGCGAACTGGTTGCGGAGTGAGTGGTGCCAACTGGTTGCGCAGTAGATGGAGCGAACTGGTTGCGGAGTGAGTGGTGCCAACTGGTTGCGCAGTAGATGGAGCGAACTGGTTGCGGAGTGAGTGGTGCCAACTGGTTGCGCAGTAGATGGAGCGAACTGGTTGCGGAGTGAGTGGTGCCAACTGGTTGCGCAGTAGATGGAGCGAACTGGTTGCGGAGTGAGTGGTGCCAACTGGTTGCGCAGTAGATGGAGCGAACTGGTTGCGGAGTGAGTGGTGCCAACTGGTTGCGCAGTAGATGGAGCGAACTGGTTGCGGAGTGAGTGGTGCCAACTGGTTGCGCAGTAGATGGAGCGAACTGGTTGCGGAGTGAGTGGTGCCAACTGGTTGCGCAGTAGATGGAGCGAACTGGTTGCGGAGTGAGTGGTGCCAACTGGTTGCGCAGTAGATGGAGCGAACTGGTTGCGGAGTGAGTGGTGCCAACTGGTTGCGCAGTAGATGGAGCGAACTGGTTGCGGAGTGAGTGGTGCCAACTGGTTGCGCAGTAGATGGAGCGAACTGGTTGCGGAGTGAGTGGTGCCAACTGGTTGCGCAGTAGATGGAGCGAACTGGTTGCGGAGTGAGTGGTGCCAACTGGTTGCGCAGTAGATGGAGCGAACTGGTTGCGGAGTGAGTGGTGCCAACTGGTTGCGCAGTAGATGGAGCGAACTGGTTGCGGAGTGAGTGGTGCCAACTGGTTGCGCAGTAGATGGAGCGAACTGGTTGCGGAGTGAGTGGTGCCAACTGGTTGCGCAGTAGATGGAGCGAACTGGTTGCGGAGTGAGTGGTGCCAACTGGTTGCGCAGTAGATGGAGCGAACTGGTTGCGGAGTGAGTGGTGCCAACTGGTTGCGCAGTAGATGGAGCGAACTGGTTGCGGAGTGAGTGGTGCCAACTGGTTGCGCAGTAGATGGAGCGAACTGGTTGCGGAGTGAGTGGTGCCAACTGGTTGCGCAGTAGATGGAGCGAACTGGTTGCGGAGTGAGTGGTGCCAACTGGTTGCGCAGTAGATGGAGCGAACTGGTTGCGGAGTGAGTGGTGCCAACTGGTTGCGCAGTAGATGGAGCGAACTGGTTGCGGAGTGAGTGGTGCCAACTGGTTGCGCAGTAGATGGAGCGAACTGGTTGCGGAGTGAGTGGTGCCAACTGGTTGCGCAGTAGATGGAGCGAACTGGTTGCGGAGTGAGTGGTGCCAACTGGTTGCGCAGTAGATGGAGCGAACTGGTTGCGGAGTGAGTGGTGCCAACTGGTTGCGCAGTAGATGGAGCGAACTGGTTGCGGAGTGAGTGGTGCCAACTGGTTGCGCAGTAGATGGAGCGAACTGGTTGCGGAGTGAGTGGTGCCAACTGGTTGCGCAGTAGATGGAGCGAACTGGTTGCGGAGTGAGTGGTGCCAACTGGTTGCGCAGTAGATGGAGCGAACTGGTTGCGGAGTGAGTGGTGCGATTGGTTGCGGAGTCAGTGTTGCCAACTGGTTGCGGAGTGAGTGGTGCGAACTGGTTGCGGATTGAGTGGTGCGAACTGGTTGCAGAGTGACTGGTGGGCACTGGTTGCAGTGTGGTGCAAACTGGTTGTGGAGTGGTGCGAACTGGTTGTGGAGTGGCGCGAAGTGGTTGCGGAGTGGTGCGAACCGGTTGCGTAGTGGTGCGAAATGGTTGTGGAGTGGTGTGAACTGGTTGCGGAATGGTGTGAACTGGTTGCGGATTGGTGCAAACTGGTTGCTGGGTTGTGCGAAGTGGTTGGGGAGTGGTGCGAACTGGTTGCGGAGTGGTGTGAACTGGTTGCGGAGTGGTGCGAACTGGTTGCGGAGTGGTGCAAACTGGTTGCGGAGTGGTGCGATCTGGTTGCGGAGTGGTGCAAACTGGTTGTGGAGTGGTGCAAACTGGTTGCGGAGTGGTGCAAACTGGTTGCGGAATGGTGCGATCTGGTTGCGGAGTGGTGCGAACTGGTCACGGAGTCGTGCGAACTGGTTGCGGAGTGGTGCGAACTAGTTGCGGAGTGGTGTGAACCGGTTGCGGAGTGGTGCAAACTGGTTGCGGAATGGTGCGATCTGGTTGCGGAGTGGTGCGAACTGGTCACGGAGTCGTGCGAACTGGTTGCGGAGTGGTGCGAACTAGTTGCGGAGTGGTGTGAACCGGTTGCGGAGTGGTGCAAACTGGTTGCGGAATGGTGCGATCTGGTTGCGGAGTGGTGCGAACTGGTCACGGAGTCGTGCGAACTGGTTGCGGAGTGGTGCGAACTAGTTGCGGAGTGGTGTGAACCGGTTGCGGAGTGGTGCAAACTGGTTGCGGAATGGTGCGATCTGGTTGCGGAGTGGTGCGAACTGGTCACGGAGTCGTGCGAACTGGTTGCGGAGTGGTGCGAACTAGTTGCGGAGTGGTGTGAACCGGTTGCGGAGTGGTGCAAACTGGTTGCGGAATGGTGCGATCTGGTTGCGGAGTGGTGCGAACTGGTCACGGAGTCGTGCGAACTGGTTGCGGAGTGGTGCGAACTAGTTGCGGAGTGGTGTGAACCGGTTGCGGAGTGGTGCAAACTGGTTGCGGAATGGTGCGATCTGGTTGCGGAGTGGTGCGAACTGGTCACGGAGTCGTGCGAACTGGTTGCGGAGTGGTGCGAACTAGTTGCGGAGTGGTGTGAACCGGTTGCGGAGTGGTGCAAACTGGTTGCGGAATGGTGCGATCTGGTTGCGGAGTGGTGCGAACTGGTCACGGAGTCGTGCGAACTGGTTGCGGAGTGGTGCGAACTAGTTGCGGAGTGGTGTGAACCGGTTGCGGAGTGGTGCAAACTGGTTGCGGAATGGTGCGATCTGGTTGCGGAGTGGTGCGAACTGGTCACGGAGTCGTGCGAACTGGTTGCGGAGTGGTGCGAACTAGTTGCGGAGTGGTGTGAACCGGTTGCGGAGTGGTGCAAACTGGTTGCGGAATGGTGCGATCTGGTTGCGGAGTGGTGCGAACTGGTTACGGAGTGGTGCGAACTGGTTGCAGAGTGGTGCGAACGGGTTGCGGAGGGGTGCGAACTGGATGCGGAGGGGTGCGAACTGGTTGCGGAGTGGTGCGAACTGGTTGCGGAGTGTTGCGAGCTGGTTGCTGAGTGGTGCGAAGTGGTTGTGGAGGGGTGCGAACTGGTTGGGGAGTGGTGAGAACTGGCTGCAAGGTGGTGTGAGCTGGTTGCGGAATGGTGCAAACTGGTTGCGGAGTGGTGCGAACTGGTTGCGGAGTGGTGTAAACTGGTTTTGGAGTCGTGCGAACTGGTTGCGGAGTGGTGCACACTGGTTGCGGAGTGGTGCGAACTGGTTGTGGAGTGGTGCAAACTGGTTTCATAGTGCTGCGAACTGGTTGCGGAGTGAGTGGTGTGAACTGGGTGCGGAGTAAGTGGTACGAACTGGTTGCGGAGTGAGTGGTGCGAACTGGTTGCGGAGTGAGTGGTGCGAACTGGTTGCGAAGTGAGTGGTGCGAACTGGTTGCGGAGTGGTGCGAACTGGTTGCCGAGTGGTGCGAACTGGTTGTGGAGTGGGTGTAGCCAACTGGTTGTGAGTGGTGCAAACTAGTTGCGGAGTGGTGCGAACTGGTTGCGGCGTGGTGCGAACTGGTTGCGGAGTGGTGCCAACTGGTTGATAAGTGGTGCGAACTGGTTGTGGAGTGGTGCAAACTGGTTTCATAGTGCTGCGAACTGGTTGCGGAGTGAGTGGTGCGAACTGGTTGCGGATTGACTGGTGCGAAGTGGCTGTCGAGTGAGTGGTCGAACTGGTTGCCGAGTGAGTGGTGCGAACTGGTTGTGGAGTGAGTGTAGCCAACTGGTTGTGAGTGGTGCAAACTAGTTGCGGAGTGGTGCGAACTGGTTGCGGCGTGGTGCGAACTGGTTGCGGAGTGGTGCCAACTGGTTGATAAGTGGTGCGAACTGGTTGTGGAGTGGTGCAAACTGGTTTCATAGTGCTGCGAACTGGTTGCGGAGTGAGTGGTGCGAACTGGTTGCGGATTGACTGGTGCGAAGTGGCTGTCGAGTGAGTGGTCGAACTGGTTGCCGAGTGAGTGGTGCGAACTGGTTGTGGAGTGAGTGTAGCCAACTGGTTGTGAGTGGTGCAAACTAGTTGCGGAGTGGTGCGAACTGGTTGCGGCGTGGTGCGAACTGGTTGCGGAGTGGTGCCAACTGGTTGATAAGTGGTGCGAACTGGTTGTGGAGTGGTGCAAACTGGTTTCATAGTGCTGCGAACTGGTTGCGGAGTGAGTGGTGCGAACTGGTTGCGGATTGACTGGTGCGAAGTGGCTGTCGAGTGAGTGGTCGAACTGGTTGCCGAGTGAGTGGTGCGAACTGGTTGTGGAGTGAGTGTAGCCAACTGGTTGTGAGTGGTGCAAACTAGTTGCGGAGTGGTGCGAACTGGTTGCGGCGTGGTGCGAACTGGTTGCGGAGTGGTGCCAACTGGTTGATAAGTGGTGCGAACTGGTTGTGGAGTGGTGCAAACTGGTTTCATAGTGCTGCGAACTGGTTGCGGAGTGAGTGGTGCGAACTGGTTGCGGATTGACTGGTGCGAAGTGGCTGTCGAGTGAGTGGTCGAACTGGTTGCCGAGTGAGTGGTGCGAACTGGTTGTGGAGTGAGTGTAGCCAACTGGTTGTGAGTGGTGCAAACTAGTTGCGGAGTGGTGCGAACTGGTTGCGGCGTGGTGCGAACTGGTTGCGGAGTGGTGTAAACTGGTTGTGGAGTCGTGCGAACTGGTTGCGGAGTGGTGCAAACTGGTTCCGGACTGATGCGAACTGGTTGCGGAGTGAGTGGTGCAAACTGGTTGCGCAGTAAATGGTGCGAACTGGTTGCGGAGTGTGTGGTGCGATTGGTTGCGGAGTCAGTGTTGCGAACTGGTTACGTAGTGAGTGGTGCAAACTGGTTGCGGATTGAGTGGTGCGAGCTGGTTGCGGAGTGACTGGTGGGCACTGGTTGCGGTGTGGTGCAAACTGGTTGTGGAGTGGTGCGAACTGGTTGTGGTGTGGCGCGAACTGGTTGCGGAGTGGTGCGAACCGGTTGCGTAGTGGTGCGAAATGGTTGTGGAGTGGTGTGAACTGGTTGCGGAGTGGTGTGAACTGGTTGCGGAGTGGTGCAAACTGGGTGCGGACTGGTGCGAACTGGTTGCGGAGTGGTGCAAACTGGTTGCGGAGTGGTGCGAACTGGGTGCGGAGGGGTGCGAACTGGTTGCGGAGTGGTGCGAACTGGGTGCGGAGGGGTGCGAACTGGTTGCGGAGTGGTGCGAACTGGGTGCGGAGGGGTGCGAACTGGTTGCGGAGTGGTGCGAACTGGTTGTGGTGTGGTTCGAAATGGTTGCAGAGTGGTGGGAACGGGTTGCGGAGGGGTGCGAACTGGATGCGGAGGGGTGCGAACTGGTTGCGGAGTGGTGCGAACTGGTTGCGGAGTGATGCGAGCTGGTTGCGGAGTGGTGCGAAGTGGTTGTGGAGTGGTGCGAACTGGTTGCGGAGTGGTGAGACCTGGCTGCAAGGTGGTGCGAACTGGTTGCGGAATGGTGCAAATCGGTTGCTGAGTGGTGCGAACTGGTTGTGGAGTGGTGTGAACTGGTTGCGGAGTCTTGCGAACTGGTTGCGGAGTGGTGCGAACTGGTTGCGGAGTGGTGCAAACTCGTCGCGAGTGGTGCGAACATGTTGCGGAAAGAGTGGTGCGAACGGTTTGTGCAGTAAGTGGTGCAAACTGGTTGCGGAGTGAGTGGTGCGATTGGTTGCAGAGTCAGTGGTGCAAACTGGTTGCGGAGTGAGTGGTGCGAACTGGTTGCGGAGTGGTGGGAACTGGTTGCGGAGTGGTGCGAACCGGTTGCGGAGTGGTGCAAACTGGTTGCAGAGTGGTGCAAAGTGGTTGCGGAGTGGTGCAAACTAGTTGCGGAGTGGTGCAAACTGGTTGCAGAGTGGTGCAAAGTGGTTGCGGAGTGGTGCAAACTAGTTGCGGAGTGGTGCAAACTGGTTGCAGAGTGGTGCAAAGTGGTTGCGGAGTGGTGCAAACTAGTTGCGGAGTGGTGCAAACTGGTTGCAGAGTGGTGCAAAGTGGTTGCGGAGTGGTGCAAACTAGTTGCGGAGTGGTGCAAACTGGTTGCAGAGTGGTGCAAAGTGGTTGCGGAGTGGTGCAAACTAGTTGCGGAGTGGTGCAAACTGGTTGCAGAGTGGTGCAAAGTGGTTGCGGAGTGGTGCAAACTAGTTGCGGAGTGGTGCAAACTGGTTGCAGAGTGGTGCAAAGTGGTTGCGGAGTGGTGCAAACTAGTTGCGGAGTGGTGCAAACTGGTTGCAGAGTGGTGCAAAGTGGTTGCGGAGTGGTGCAAACTAGTTGCGGAGTGGTGCAAACTGGTTGCAGAGTGGTGCAAAGTGGTTGCGGAGTGGTGCAAACTAGTTGCGGAGTGGTGCAAACTGGTTGCAGAGTGGTGCAAAGTGGTTGCGGAGTGGTGCAAACTAGTTGCGGAGTGGTGCAAACTGGTTGTGGAGTGGCGCGAACCGGTTGCGGAGCGGTGCGAACCGGTTGCGGAGTGGTGCAAACTGGTTACGGAGTGGTGCGAACTGGTCACGGAGTCGTGCAGACTGGTTGCGGAGTGGTGCGAACTGGCTGCAGAGTGGTGCGAACTGGTTGCGAAGTGGTGCGTACTAGTTGCGGAGTGGTCCGAACTAGTTGCGGAGTGGTGCGAACTGGTTGCCGGGTGGAGCGAACTGGTTGCGGAGTGATGCGAACTGGTTACGGAGTGGTGGGAATTGGTTGCCGACTGGTGGGAACTGGTTGCGGAGTGGTGCGAACGGGTTGCGGAGGGGTGCGAACTGGATGCGGAGGGGTGCGAACTGGTTGCGGAGTGGTGCGCACTGGTTGTGGAGGGGTGCGAACTGGTTGCAGAGTGGTGTGAACTGGTTGCGAAGTGGTGCGCACTGCTTGCGGACAGGAGTGAACTGGTTGCGCAGTGGTGCGAACCGGTTGCGGAGTGGTGCGAACTCGCTGCGCAGTGGTGCGAACTGGTTGCGAAGTGGTGCGAACTGGTTGCGGAGTAGTGCAAACTGGTTGCGGAGTGGTGCGAACTGGTTGCAGAGTGGTACAATTTGGTTGCATAGTGCTGCGAACTTGTTGAGTAGTGAGTAGTGCGAACTGGTTGCAGAGTAAGTGGTGGAAACTGGTTGCGGAGTGAGTGGTGCGAGCTGGTTGCGGAGGGAGTGGTGCAAACTGGTTGCGGATTGAGTGGTGCGAACTGATTGCGGAGTGAGTGGTGCGAACTGGTTGTGAAGTGAGTGGTGCCTACTGGTTGCGAGTGGTGCGAACTGGTTGCGGAGTGGTGCAAACTGGTTGCAGAGTGGTGCGAACTAGTTGCGAAGTGGTGCGAACTGGTTGCAGAGTGGTGCGAACTGGTTGCGGAGTGAGTGGTGCAAACTGGTTGCGGAGGGGTGCAAGTCGGTTGTGCAGTGGTGCGAACTGGTTGTGGAGTGGCGCGAACTGGTTGCAGAGTGGTGCGAACTGGTTGCGGAGTGAGTGGTGCAAACTGGTTGCGGAGGGGTGCAAGTCGGTTGTGCAGTGGTGCGAACTGGTTGTGGAGTGGCGCGAACTGGTTGCAGAGTGGTGCGAACTGGTTGCGGAGTGAGTGGTGCAAACTGGTTGCGGAGGGGTGCAAGTCGGTTGTGCAGTGGTGCGAACTGGTTGTGGAGTGGCGCGAACTGGTTGCAGAGTGGTGCGAACTGGTTGCGGAGTGAGTGGTGCAAACTGGTTGCGGAGGGGTGCAAGTCGGTTGTGCAGTGGTGCGAACTGGTTGTGGAGTGGCGCGAACTGGTTGCAGAGTGGTGCGAACTGGTTGCGGAGTGAGTGGTGCAAACTGGTTGCGGAGGGGTGCAAGTCGGTTGTGCAGTGGTGCGAACTGGTTGTGGAGTGGCGCGAACTGGTTGCAGAGTGGTGCGAACTGGTTGCGGAGTGAGTGGTGCAAACTGGTTGCGGAGGGGTGCAAGTCGGTTGTGCAGTGGTGCGAACTGGTTGTGGAGTGGCGCGAACTGGTTGCAGAGTGGTGCGAACTGGTTGCGGAGTGAGTGGTGCAAACTGGTTGCGGAGGGGTGCAAGTCGGTTGTGCAGTGGTGCGAACTGGTTGTGGAGTGGCGCGAACTGGTTGCAGAGTGGTGCGAACTGGTTGCGGAGTGAGTGGTGCAAACTGGTTGCGGAGGGGTGCAAGTCGGTTGTGCAGTGGTGCGAACTGGTTGTGGAGTGGCGCGAACTGGTTGCAGAGTGGTGCGAACTGGTTGCGGAGTGAGTGGTGCAAACTGGTTGCGGAGGGGTGCAAGTCGGTTGTGCAGTGGTGCGAACTGGTTGTGGAGTGGCGCGAACTGGTTGCAGAGTGGTGCGAACTGGTTGCGGAGTGAGTGGTGCAAACTGGTTGCGGAGGGGTGCAAGTCGGTTGTGCAGTGGTGCGAACTGGTTGTGGAGTGGCGCGAACTGGTTGCAGAGTGGTGCGAACTGGTTGCGGAGTGAGTGGTGCAAACTGGTTGCGGAGGGGTGCAAGTCGGTTGTGCAGTGGTGCGAACTGGTTGTGGAGTGGCGCGAACTGGTTGCAGAGTGGTGCGAACTGGTTGCGGAGTGAGTGGTGCAAACTGGTTGCGGAGGGGTGCAAGTCGGTTGTGCAGTGGTGCGAACTGGTTGTGGAGTGGCGCGAACTGGTTGCAGAGTGGTGCGAACTGGTTGCGGAGTGAGTGGTGCAAACTGGTTGCGGAGGGGTGCAAGTCGGTTGTGCAGTGGTGCGAACTGGTTGTGGAGTGGCGCGAACTGGTTGCAGAGTGGTGCGAACTGGTTGCGGAGTGAGTGGTGCAAACTGGTTGCGGAGGGGTGCAAGTCGGTTGTGCAGTGGTGCGAACTGGTTGTGGAGTGGCGCGAACTGGTTGCAGAGTGGTGCGAACTGGTTGCGGAGTGAGTGGTGCAAACTGGTTGCGGAGGGGTGCAAGTCGGTTGTGCAGTGGTGCGAACTGGTTGTGGAGTGGCGCGAACTGGTTGCAGAGTGGTGCGAACTGGTTGCGGAGTGAGTGGTGCAAACTGGTTGCGGAGGGGTGCAAGTCGGTTGTGCAGTGGTGCGAACTGGTTGTGGAGTGGCGCGAACTGGTTGCAGAGTGGTGCGAACTGGTTGCGGAGTGAGTGGTGCAAACTGGTTGCGGAGGGGTGCAAGTCGGTTGTGCAGTGGTGCGAACTGGTTGTGGAGTGGCGCGAACTGGTTGCAGAGTGGTGCGAACTGGTTGCGGAGTGAGTGGTGCAAACTGGTTGCGGAGGGGTGCAAGTCGGTTGTGCAGTGGTGCGAACTGGTTGTGGAGTGGCGCGAACTGGTTGCAGAGTGGTGCGAACTGGTTGCGGAGTGAGTGGTGCAAACTGGTTGCGGAGGGGTGCAAGTCGGTTGTGCAGTGGTGCGAACTGGTTGTGGAGTGGCGCGAACTGGTTGCAGAGTGGTGCGAACTGGTTGCGGAGTGAGTGGTGCAAACTGGTTGCGGAGGGGTGCAAGTCGGTTGTGCAGTGGTGCGAACTGGTTGTGGAGTGGCGCGAACTGGTTGCAGAGTGGTGCGAACTGGTTGCGGAGTGAGTGGTGCAAACTGGTTGCGGAGGGGTGCAAGTCGGTTGTGCAGTGGTGCGAACTGGTTGTGGAGTGGCGCGAACTGGTTGCAGAGTGGTGCGAACTGGTTGCGGAGTGAGTGGTGCAAACTGGTTGCGGAGGGGTGCAAGTCGGTTGTGCAGTGGTGCGAACTGGTTGTGGAGTGGCGCGAACTGGTTGCAGAGTGGTGCGAACTGGTTGCGGAGTGAGTGGTGCAAACTGGTTGCGGAGGGGTGCAAGTCGGTTGTGCAGTGGTGCGAACTGGTTGTGGAGTGGCGCGAACTGGTTGCAGAGTGGTGCGAACTGGTTGCGGAGTGAGTGGTGCAAACTGGTTGCGGAGGGGTGCAAGTCGGTTGTGCAGTGGTGCGAACTGGTTGTGGAGTGGCGCGAACTGGTTGCAGAGTGGTGCGAACTGGTTGGGGAGTGGTGCGAACTGGTTGCGGAGTGCTGCAAACTCATTGCAGAGTGGTGCGAACAGGTTGCCGGATGGTGCGAACTGGTTGCGGAGTGGTGCGAACTGGTTGCGGAGTGGTGCGAACGGGTTTCGGAGTCGTGCAAACTGGTTGCGGAGTGGTACGAACAGGTTGCGGAGTGGTGCGAACTAGCTGTAGAGTGGTGCGAACTGGTTGCGGAGTTCTGCAAACTGGTTGCAGAGTGGTGCAAACTAGATGCGAAGTGGTGCGAACTGGTTTTGGAGTGGTGCGAACTGGTTGCGCAGTGGTGTGAACTTTTTGCGGAGTGGTGCGAACTGGCTGCGGAGTGTTGCGAACAGGTTGCGGAGTGGTGTGAAATGGTTGCGGAGTGGTGCGAACTGGTTGCAGAGTGGTGCGAACTGGTTGCGGAGTGGTGTTAACTGGTCGTGGAGTGGTGCGAACGGGTTGCAGAGTGGTGCGAACTGGTTGCGGAGTGGTGCGCACTGCTTGTCGAGTGGTGTGAACTGGTTCTGCAGTAGTTCGAACCGGTTGCGTTGTGGTGCAAACTGGCTGCAGAGTGGTACGAACTGGTTGGAAAGTGGTGCGAACTGGTAGCGGAGTGGTGCGAACCTAATGCGGAGGGGTGCGAACTGGTTGCAGAGTGTTGCGCACTGGTTGCGGAGTGGTGCGAACTGGTTGCGGAGTGGTGTGAACTGGTTGAGGATTGCTGCGAACTGGTTGCTAAGTGGTGCAAACTGGGTGTGGAGTAGTGCGAAGTGGTTGTGGAGTGGTGCAAACTGGTTTCGGAGTGGTGCAAACTGGTTGTGGAATGGTGCGAACTAGTTGCGGAGTGGTGGGAACCGGTTGCAGAGTGCTGGGAACTGGTTGGGGAGTGGTGCAAACTGGTTGCGGAGTGGTGCGAACGGGTTGCAGAGTGGTGCGAACTGGTTGCGGGATGGTACGAACTGGTTGGGGAGTGGTGCAAACTTTTTGCGGAGTGGTGCGAACGGGTTGCAGAGTGGTGCGAACTGGTTGCGGGATGGTACGAACTGGTTGGGGAGTGGTGCAAACTTTTTGCGGAGTGGTGCGAACGGGTTTCGGAGTCGTGCGAACTGGTTGCGGAGTGGTGCGAACAGGTTGTGGAGTGGTGCGAACTAGCTGCATAGTGGTGCGAACTGGTTGCAGAGTTCTGCGAACTGGTTGCAGAGTGGTGCGAACTAGTTGCGAAGTGGTGCGAACTGGTTGCGGAGTGGTGTGAACTGGTTGCGGAGAGGTTGATGCCCCCAATTTTTCCGCGTTCTTGTTCTTCTGCGCAGATGATCTGACCCCGCGCCGATCCGCGGAACACACTTTCTGCCGCTACTGCCTACTTCTTAATCGAAGAGACAGCAACCGTTATCCGCGGGTCACAATCTTGGAGTGTCGGCGCAGATGCCTCACCGGTGAGTGATGCTCCGCGGTCCACTTCTTGCCACACGGAAGTCCACCACCTCGTGGCGTCCGACTCCTCTCCGCGGAAGCCTCGTTCCGCGGACGTGTGCAAGTAAGGGACCGCCAGCAGCTTCCCTCACTCGGACTCTTGGTTTTTCACGCACTCAACTCCTAGATCCGCGGACCACCTTCCGCGGGGAATAGAGGGTTGGAGAGCAGAGGGCGGGACACAGGAAATGAGAACAGGCAAAGGACTTTTTATAAGGCTGATTGCGGAGTACACAGAATGCTCTCGAATGCAAGCAATTCTGAGTTGCACTTGTCCTACTGCCAGTCAGGCCCTTTTCTACTTGGGACTCCGCACAGTGTAACTACAAACTGCGGGTCTCATCCCTCACACTGTCCTACTTCCTCTATTTGGACTCCTCGCGGTGCGGCTATGCACCGCGGGTCTTGTCCTCACACACACACTATCTTTTACTGGTCACTTTTCTCCATCCGCGGCTCGTGCACGTGGTTCTTCGTGTTCTTCCTTGAATCTTCCACCTCCGCGATGTGCTCTCCCATTTCCCCTCCTGGATTGTCGCTGTCACTCTTGTGTTCTGATTGGTCGCGCTCCTGCCACCGTTCTCCTGTCGCTAGGTTTGGTCGGAGGATGTCTTGCACGTCCGATGTTCCAGCTTCCTTCTCTTCCTTCCATTACTCGGCTTCTGTTCCCTTTCCACCGCGATTTTTCCCGCCGGGTCATCCTTCCCGCTACCGCCACCGGATTCCACGCCACCCCATGCTCTACCGCAACCTTGGTGCGGGAGCCAGCTTTCCACGCGTGTCTTTTCGTGCTTGTTACTCTTGGCAGGGTCTGGTCCGCGGATCTACCGATCCGCGGAGCTGACCTTCCGCGGATACATCATTTTTCCCGCGGAGCTGCGGTGGATTTTCGCCTGACACTGATGCCCCCAACCCCCCCTTTTTCTCAAGACTCTGTCCCAGAGTCTCGCCTGCGCAACAGGCGCGTGAACTTCCCTTGCGGTCCTGGCCTCTGCCGGTGTCGGCAGGGACGGCAGTATGTTTCCACCTCCCCGCCCTCTCGTTGGTACTTTGCAGAACATTCCTGATGTACGTACAGCTGGCATCCCTCACACCGAGCTCCTGCGGTGATGTCTCCCGCTCCTAATCTCCTTTTGCAGGTTGAGCAGTGTGGGATCCGATCATATATCCTGCAGCTGGTGCAGCGGTACACCATGTGTCCCTCCTCACTCCTTCCAACCCCTGTGGCGCACTGCGCATGGGCCCATCCTCCGCAGTGTTCACAGTGAAATGCCATCCCTGTGACGATCTCTCCACATCCATCTCCGCAGAATCGCAATCCGGAGTTCTTCGTTCCCCAGTCCTCTTTTCGAGATTGAGCGAGGCATCGGTGACAGGTCCACACCCCTTCCTTACCTCTCTTTCCACATCTCAGGTGACACATCCTCAGGCACATACCACACCCTTTCCCGAACTCCGCCATCCCTTCTTGACAGGCAGCGCATGCAGGCTCTTGGGTTTCCGCGGTAAAGGTGAGGTAGCAGTCTGTCTCTAGGAGCTCGTTGCCCACGCATTGGTGACATTGGCCCTTCCAAGCGGAGTTGCCCGTCACTAGGCATCCGCGGTGGGCGGACCTCATACAGGCAACGCACTTTTCCTCATCCTGCACCGTCTTCAGACAAGTGGGACATGCCGCAGATTGATCCCTTCCCCTTTCCGCTTCCTCTTCTTCTGACTCTTCCTCTTCCCCGTCCTCGTTCACTCGGGGTGCCTTGCGGATTCCTCGTCGCCTTTCAATCTCTTCCCTGCACCTTCTGCACATCGCGGCCCCACTTTGCCCTCCGCGCTTGTCAGGAGGCGGCACCAGGCAACCAGTACAGATCTGGCGGTGGCATCCACCACAATCCTGCACTTCCACTCCCCACCATTGGCCGCACTGAGCACACTTCCTCTCTTCCATCTCCTTCTGCCTCCTTTCTTTTGCCGCGACACGTCCTTCCGCCTGCCACTGTCTCATCGTAGCCCCAGATACTGTGCGCGGACCTTTTCGTTTCTCACTGGACCCCTCCTCCTCTTCCTCCTCCTCTTCCTTTGGGTCCCACCTTCCGCGGGGTGGTGCTCCCCCGGCGCCGGGTCCCGCTCCTTCTTCTTCCTGTCGCTTTTTCACAGCTTCCTCCTCAGCCGCCTCTCTCAGGCATCGCAAGCAGGTGCGGTTTATTCCGATGCAAGTCTTAGAAGCCCCGCCGGCATGTTGATGCGCGGGCTTCCCACATACCCGGCACACCACTTTTAGTCGTGGCTCAGCGGGGAGATTTTCCTCGCACCACACACATGGGCCAGTGTAGGTAGCCAGGGTCTTGGGGCTCATCGGTACCCCGGTCCGCGGTGGCGTTTCCCGGGATGGCTGTTGGGTTTCTTCTGCCGGTGTCTGACGTTCGGGCATGCCTGCAGATTCCCTCTTCGTCCGCTCCCGCTGTCCGTTCTGTTCCGGATGCTGCTCCCGCCTCGGCTGCTCTTGTTGTGGTTCCCTCCTCACCTCCTCCGGGGCCAATTCGCGGACATCAGATTCCTCCTCCTCCACCTCCTCAGGTTCCTGGCTCCACTCCTGCTCCTGTTGTGATACTCGTTCTTCACAGATGTCCAGTACCTCCTCCGCTCTCCACCCCCGCGAGCCCTTCCGCTGTCCTAGGGGCGGTAAACGACTTCCTGTCCCTGGGATGTGCGTTTGCCATGCCGGCGGCAGCAGCACAAACTCCGTGGCCGGATAGCTGCGGTCGCTGAATCCTTCCGGTCCCTCCAACCATACCTGCCCTGCTTCAACGCTGGCCACGCGGTACACCTCCCGTGGCTTTCCCGCTTCTCGTCCCGCATTGGAGAAGGGGCGGAGATACACCAAGTGGCCCTCTTCGATGGGCCCATGGTTCAACCGTCGGTTGGCCGCGTCACATCCGCGCCAGGCAGCAACAGAACCCCTCAGCTTTGCTTTCGCTCGCATTGCCCTCGTTCTCTCACAGCGCTCTCAAAACCATTCCGTGACTTCCCTGTCTTCCTCCTCCACCAAACGCTTCCCTTGTTCCTCCGGGGCAAGTGGCAGCCTCAACGGTTTGTGAGGCAACCCCATTGTCGCTCGCGGTGGTTGACCGAAAAGCAGCATGTGAGGTGAGAAGGAGGTTGCGCGACTAGGTGTTATGCTGATGAAGTACGCCGTCTTCTTCAGCTTCTCCGCCCAGCTGCTACCCTCCGCGGTGGCCACTGCTCGCTCCAATATCTCATGCACCCGCTCCACTTGTCCCTGGGACTCTGGTCTGTACCGCCCGGAGTGCACGTGGCGGACCCCCCATTCCTCCAGCTCCTCTCTGAAGGCCCCCATGAATTCGGTGCCGTTGTCGCTGTGTACCATGCTGCATCCACCAAAACGGTAGAAGATTTCTTTGCAGATGAACTTTGCTGCGGTGGCAGAGCTCTTGTTGGGCACGGCGCGGACCCAGAGGTACTTCGTGAAGTGGTCTACCGCTGCAATCCAATATCGGTTTCCTTGGTCGCGGTGCCCGCGAGGGCCGTGGAAGTCGATGATGATTTTCTCCAGCGGTTCACCGATGGGGGAGGGTTGAAACAGAGGCTGGTCTCGTGGTGTAGTCTTCCGCGCGCGTTCACAGGGAGCGCAGTGCTGCACCACCTCTTTAATGAGGGCCACCAGGTTATGCACATGAACAATGGGTGCTAGTCGGTCCTTTAGTGCCTGTATGCCGGTGTGATGATGACGGTGGTAGGCCTCCACCACCGCCTTCTGAAGTGTGGGTGGAGGTACCCACAGGACCCGCGGAGTCACTTTCCAGAGGCGGCCCTCTTCCCATGCGTAGTGCTCACACAGACGGGCCAGGTCATCCTTCTTCCTTCGATCGAATTCCACACCCAGCCGTGTCTCCAGATCCGCGTACACCTTTTGCACCTCCGCCTTCTGCTACTCCTTGCTGCTTGCGCGGAGCAGGATATGTGCTGTCTGCCAAATCCGCCAGTCCTGCGTCTCCATTGGTCCCTTTCTTCCCGCTTTCTCTGTCCCTGCTTCCCCCGGCTTTCGCTTTGTCTCCGGCACTCGCGCTGGCAATCCGCGGGCTCGCCTCGCCTCCTGCTCCGCCTTCATGACCTCAAACTTCCTGCGGTTATCTTCATCATAGACTGGCGGCTCCCTGTCCCACGAGTCAGAAGCAGGGAACAGCCGCAGGATCCCCACCGCCCGCAGCTCTCCTTCATCCCACTGGTCGCGTAGTCTAGTCTCAGTGGGTCCTCCCAGCCGTCTCCCGCGTCCACCAGCGCGGTGCAACTCAATCACCTCCTCCTTTTTCTGCGGAGCTGCCCCTGGAGCTCGCAACAGTCCCTGGCTCCGTGTGAGGGGGTGCTCCTCCTCCGACTCTCCCGGTGATTCACTGATCTCAGAAACCACCATCACCGTTGCTTCCTTTTGCCCCCGTCCCTGTTGTTCTGCCCCTTCGCGGACATCCGTCCCAGCTGCCTCTCCCAGAGCAGGGCGCAGCGGGAGCGGCACCATTTCCGCGGGCATGTTGACCTTGCGGAAGAATGCCATCAGGAGCTCTGCCGCCTGCGCGGCCTCCCGCTGAGCTTGCGCCAGTTGCTCGGGGGTGACGCTGGAGCCCCCGTGCGTTCGAGGCTGTTTCCTTGGTTCCGCGGCCGCTATGTCTCCTGCCTTCCTCTTTTTCTTTGAGGCGGGAGTGGTTTCCTCCGGGGGAGTCTGCTCCGGCTCCTTGCTCCGGTTGTCTTCAGTTGTGGTTGCTGCCTCTCTGGTCTGGCTGGCTGTTTCCGCAGCTCTCTTCACCACCGCCGCCACTCGGGTCTTGAGTTGTGCCTTCCGCCGGAGGATGCTGGCGGACATCTCTGGGGGGTGGTACCTAGTCTTGTACTTTTTCGCCGTCGGACCTGCCCCTTCCATGGCTGCATGCTTCTTTGCTGTTGTCGCGCCTCTTACTGTCCCTGCCGCTATAGTGGCTACTTCTGCCTTGGCTGCTTCGAAGGCTGTTCGTGTATCTTCCATTATCTGTGCTTCCATGGCCTTTGTTTCCGCCACCGCTGCTGCTATTGCCTCTGTCGCTGCTGCCGTTGTTTCTGCCTCCGCTGCTGCTGTTACCTCTGCTTGCGCGGCTGCTGCCGCAGCCTCTGCATCCATCACAAGTTCCTTCGTGAGCTGCTCTACAACCTCCTGTTCCGCCTTGGCCGCCGCCTCGCGCTCCTGGTTTGCTTGAATTACAACCTCCGCAGCCTCCGCGGCAGCTTGTTCCGTCTCAGCTGCTTCTGCTTCCCATACCTTCCGTAGGCATTCCTGCATGTTCTTTAGTTGAGGGGTGATTTGGGCGTATTCACGCGCCTCTTCCACCTCCGCATCTTTCCTGCTCTTCTCCTCCCGGCAAACTTCAGCCGCCTCCTTGGCCCAATGTCGCACTTCCTCTTCCCTGAGTGGCAGTTTCTGCTCCTGTACTGCGGCCCAAAGTCCACCCGCAACTGCCGCTGCCACTCTGGTGGGTGGTATGTTTTGCAGCGTCAGCGTCCAGCACCTTTCCATGGCCAGCATCCATTGCCCCTCCGGCACCTGAGTTCTAGCCATCCGCGACTGCTCCGTTTGTGGGTACTGAACGCTCCACTTGGCGTATGTTAGGTTGAGCAAGTATCCCCACCTCCACTCATCAGCTGCGGATCTTCGTCGCGGAGCTTCCGCCGACCCTGGTGTCTGGTCGTTCAGCTGATAGAGGATGAGGACTCTGGCCCTTTCCTGGAGCAAATGCACGTAGCGTCCTTCTGCGCTGCTGCGCTGGTCCCTCCGCACCCTGAGCCACCACACACGAGCAGCCTCGAGTGACGGATCCGGTCGTTCAGTGTCGAGGAATTGCGCGACTCCTGTCATGTTGCTTGCCAGCTTTGGGTTGATACTTAGAATGTCTCTTAGGGCCAAGACGAGGCGTTCCGCGCCTGCCGTCTCTAGCAGTTGTACCTGCCTCTCGTGTAGCCCGAGGGCTATCACTCCTGTTGCCGCTCCCCTCAGTACCACCTGCCACATCTTGCCGAACAGAGAATCCGCAAACTCCACGCGGATCACCCCCGGCACTTCCGCCAGTAGTTGAAGCATGACGCTGCTTACGACTTCGAGCAGCAAGGCAGCCTTGGGCTGCTCTCCGCTATCCCCCGAACTTTCTTCAAGGTACGTTCCTGCTCCCTCCATCACTGTTCCTGCCCCCAACAGGGGATACACGGGTTGCCGGTTTGGGCTTCCGTGCGAGGTTGGTGGCGAGTGGGAGAGTGTCGTTGCCGCCGCGGAGGGAGCTGGGGCTGTTGGTGCCTGGGCTCCTTCTTGCGGGCTGGGTGTCGGCATAGCAGCTGCTTTCCTGGTTGTTTGCATCGTTCCTTCCGCGGGTTCCATACGCCTGAAGGTCCGCGTTGGAGGTGTGCTTGTGACCGGGCTCTGTTGTGATGAACCTGTCGATCTCGCCGCTGGTGGCGTGGCGTGTGTTGGTGTCCCTTCCGCGGGGCTTGGCCGCGGTGGGATGCCCGCTGCTGGTGTCGGGGTTCGTGTCGAGGTTACGCCTGCGGCAGGGCTGGGTCGCGGTGAGGCCACAGCTACTGCTGGCGTGGCTGACACTGGTGTTGGCCGGGACCCCGTTGCCGCCATCTGTGACGCTGGAGTTCTTGTCTGTGGTGTTCTTCTTGTGGGACCCGACCGCGGTGGGGCCGTCACCCTTGCCGGTGGTGTCGGTGCCCGTGTCTGCTGATTTCCCGTGTCCGTGTTGAGAGCAGGGCACCGCAGCTGCCGCCGAGAGGGCTCACCCCCCCGTGACGAAGGCGCGGACCCCGAGCCGTGATGGCGAGCCATGGTACTGGTTCTGTTGGTGAGTGCCGAGCTTCGCGTAATACGTCGTGTATGTCGTGTGCCGGTGAGAGTCGGAGTCAGGGTTGGCAGTGTCGAGCTGGAGACTGGTCGGGGCGAAGTGAAGAGTGGAGTGAATGATCGAATACCTGAACTCGAAATGAGACTGAGGATGCCGGAGCCTAGCAATATATCTGCTTTGCGCGGTGCGAGCCAATCCGCCGCCAGCAGGATGTCATACGTGCGGACATCGTAGACTTGGACGGTATGCGCTGCATGCACATTGGCCACCTGCATAAGGAAGCCCACGACTTGTCCGAGCGGCGCGTCGATTTCTCCAGTGGAGATAGAGAAGCGAAGCCGAGTAGGTCGGATGAGATGCTGCATGTGGAGTGAGCGGATCATTCGGAGCGCAATCGTGGTGTGCGTGGCGCCGGTGTCCACGATGGCCACGAGCTTGCGTCCCTGTATCCACACGTAACACCATGCCACGTGGACCTCAGATGGTGCGGATGGTCCAGGAATGAGCGCCGCTGGGGACCAAGAACGAGGAGAGCGTGCGGCGGCATCATGCACGCGAGCATGGGTGAGGAGGATGCATCTGGACAGCAGGCGGGTACCGATAATGTTTCCGCTCGTGCATGAGAGGCGGATACCGAGAGAAGAAAGGGATGGGTTGTGAGTGGTGAAGAGGGCTCGGAGACTCTCCGCGGACTCAGGGGAATGAAGGAGGAAGTCGACTATGGAGAGGGAATGGCGGTTCTCGAGGAGTGGGGTTGTGGTAATGGGAGGAGTTGGTGGGTTGCGGGAGGTTTCGGTCCGTGATGCAGTGGTGGTAAGTTGCGCGGTTCAGGATGGTGCATGGTGTTGGGGAAGATGGGGGGCGATCTCCTCAAGTGTCCATCCGCGGATTGCGGGGTTGTAGTGTCTGGCGAGCTGGAGCCCTGACTTGGAAATGGAGGGCAGGGTGTCCGCGGGTGTTTCTGCCGCGGTGGAGCCGAGTTCATTCAGGAGTTGCAAGGTGACCTCCTGTTCATCCTCGTCCAATTCCCGCGCCACTCCCTCCCATTGTGCTTCAGCGTTTGTTGGCAATGCCAGGATATCCGGGGAGTGTTCCGCGGTAGCTGATGGCAGCGGGGCAGGTTCTGGCCAGTTGAGGCGCGCGAGTCGGCTAAGAGCGTCCGCGTTGCGGTTAGCGTTTGCAGGCTGGTACTTGATTTTCATGTTGTATCCTTGCAGGAGGAGTGCCCACTTGGCGAGGATGCCTTCATGATTCTGGGTGGTGAGTAGCCATTGGAGAGCCTGATGGTCCGTCAGGACCGTGAACGGTTTGCCATTTTTTATGTAGTCGCGGAAGTGTTGGAGGGCCCACAGGACAGCCAAGCACTCGCCCTTCACCGGCGGGTACCTTCGTTCCCCCTCAGTGAGGGCGCGGCTGGCATACGCAATCACCTTCTGGGT
>SZWC01024393.1:0-14510 GCA_023375785.1 Penium margaritaceum | reverse complement strand
CAATCACCTTCTGGGTCGGTTCCTGCACTGTCTGGGATAGGATAGCGCCCAACCCATCCCTTGACCAGTCAGTAGTGATGGAGAATGGTAGGTTGAAGTCAGGGAACTCGAGCATAGGTGCCGTGACCAGTCGATGTTTGATCTCCTTCCAGGCATCCGCGCATTCTGGGGTCCAGTCAAAGGGCACGTCCTGGTGCGTCAGTTGCTGGAGTGGCTTGATGATGCGTGCGTGATCGCGGACAAACTTTCGGTAGAAAGAGACGAAGCCCAGGAAGATCTTGACTTGTCCCGCGGATAAGGCTGCACACCAAATCCTAGGATTCGTGAATAAGATTCGTGAACCCGGATAAAGATTCGGATTCGGAGATCCAAATCCTTCATGAGGATTCGATTCGGGATTCGGAGATCCTTTTCCCTATTGTTTCAACATGGAAACAGGGATTTATGTGGCATATTAGATGATTTTTACCTGCCATCACCCAAAGGATTCGGAAAAGATTCGTGAATCTTACGGATTCGCGAATCCAGATTCGGATTCGTGAATCAAAGCCAGACCTGGATTCGGATTCGTGAATCCGAATCCAGTCTGGGATCCGGGAATCTTACCCGGTGTGCACCCTTACCCGCGGATGTGGGCTGACGCCATTCTTGCACTGCTGCAATTTTCTCAGGGTCAGTTTTGATGCCATCCGCGCTCATCACGAAACCAAGGAACTCGATTTCCGCGGCTCCAATGGAGCACTTGGCTGCTTTGAGCTTGAGGTTGGCTTTGCGGAGAGCAGCAAACACGGTGGCCAAGGATGAGAACAGCTCTTCGAAGCTGTGGGCCGCAACCATGATGTCGTCGATGTAGCAATTGACGTTGGGGATGCCGCGGAGGGTGGAGTCCATGACTCGTTGGAACGTCGCGCTTGCAGTGCGGAGTCCAAACGGCATGCGTGTAAACACGTACAGCCCCTCTGGCATCACAAATGCTGTCTTAGCGATGGAATCCGGGTGCATGGGGACAGCATGGAAGGCAGCCTTGACGTCCAGTTTCGCAAACCATCTGCGACCCTGTTGCCGCTCTTGTATGTCAACGATAAGGGGCATGGGGTATGCATCTTCTTCGGTCACTCGGTTGAGGTCGCGAAAGTCGACGCAAAATCGCTTGGATCCGTCCGGCTTCCCTACAATGACCAAGTTGGCCCGCCAGGGGCTGACGATGGGGACGATCACCCCTTGCGCTTTGAGTTCCGCGAGCCCTTCTGTGATGATTTTCTCTTGATCAGGGAGGATGCGTCGCACCTTCTGTTTCGTGGGCGCGGAGTCCCCCGTGGAGATGACGTGAAACGCTTCCACGGCTCCTAAGTCAACTGCGGATCCAGCAAAGATGTCCGCAAATGAGTCCAGTAAGTTGGAGAAGTCTTGCCGCTGCGTGAGTGAGAGTCGTGAGTGGAGTATGTGGTCCCATCTTGGTGGTGGTGTCGGTACTGTTTCGCGGAGAGGATAAACTTCCTCTTCTTCCTCTAGTGGGAGGCTAGTTCCAAAGACTCGTTGTCCCCAATTCCATAATCCCAGGAGGTTGGTCTGCACGCCGGGCTCCGTGGACTCCTCCGCGCGGTCCTGCCAGTCGCTGGTTGAGACATGCTCCACGACAGGTGCCTCCGCTGGAAGGGGGTGGGCCTTGCCTGAATGAGTTTGGGAGTCTTCGATTGCGGCATCCAATAGGGAGAAGGATCCACCGCCGGTCACGGGAAGTGCCACTCTGTCACCAATGGTGATAGGGCAGTACGTTTCTTCTCCAGACGCGGAGCTCAGCTGCATGATTCCTAGTGAAAAGAGGAGATTGGCTTGCCGTGGCACTAAGTAATCCATGCCCAGGAGTACGTCATACGTCCGCGCTTGCGTGACTTGGACGTTCACTGGTTCATGAAGGGACCCCACTTGTATGGGAAGGCCGTGGACTTCCCCGTCTCCCTGGTCCATCCCTCCCGCAGAGTTAGTGAAGATGCGGCGTGTAGGAAGCGTGCGGTCTGCCCATCCGACCACGAGGAGGACACGGAACGCCACTGTGGTGTGAGTGGCTCCCGTGTCGATGATGGCCAGAACTTCCTTTCGCAGATCCAGACCACACAGCAGGCGACCTCGTAGTGGCTGTCGTCCTGTCGCGGTGGTTCCAGAGGCTGTGGTGCCCATCCCCATTCCTCGTCCGCGAGACCTAGAGCCAGCGATGCTTTGGGTACCGCGCGACGAGTGTTCATTGTGCCGGGAGTTGTCGTGACGCAGTTGAGTGAGATGCCCACAGTTTGGAGGCGTTGGTTAGCCCTGGTGAACTCCTCTTTCAAGCGCGGCACCAACTCAGGGTGGATGCGGAGGAACTCAAAGAAATTGACTTCCGCAACTGGAGTGTTAAAGAGTCGGTGGACAGGGTCAGTATTTTCCTCCGCGATCCTGGTAGGCGCTTGTGCAGGCAAAGGCGGTTGCTCCTCTATCGGGGTTGGTGGCTTTGCCTGTCGTTTCTTTCCTGGTGCGACGGTGCGGTGTGCAATGGCCTCCTGGAGTCGCTCCTCCGCTTCCTCAGCCTTGCGTCTAAAATCCTCCTGTACCCTGACTGCCTCCTGCAGGTTCCATCCGCGCAGACCCAGTTTCTGAGCTTGAGCGATGAGGGTCATTTCTTCTGTAGTGGGGGGCACTTCTGTGGTCTCGTCCTCCGCCATTGGTAATCCCAATTTGACGTTGCGGGCTCCGCTTGCAGGGTTCGCAGATGCCAGTGGGTTGGGCAAAATGCCCTGACCGCCGGGGTTAACTTGGGATGGATGTTCCTGTGCCGGCCTTGCCTGCCGCTGTTGCTGCGGCCCTGGCCATGCCTGATTGTAATAGTGCTGCCACTGCTGCACCATGGGGTCTTGGGCAGGTGGTTCGGGGCGCGGTGCTGTCTGCCGCTTCCGCGGGCAGTCTCGGGCGATGTGCTCCAAACTTTGACACATGTAGCAAGCTTTTGGCTTTTGCTGCTGCGGAGGATGCGTGTGTGAGGATGCAGTGGTATCGCTGCCTTGGTATTGTCGGGTGGACCGCTGCCGGGTGAAGATGGCTGTGGCGTCTTGGACCGCCTCTTGGAGGGACAGGTAGCGGTCAGCAATCATCAGACTGCTGATCTCATCTGGGAGTGCACGGATGAGATTCTGTAGCAGGACCCATAGCGGCAGTCCTTCCCCTTGCGGGCTTTTACCCACAGAGGCCCAGGTGAAAATTGAGAAAGAGGTGATGCGCAAGGATGAGGACATCCCGCGCTGGTAGTCAGGTGTGGGTTCCCCGGTAGCTGCTGTGGGGGGAGGTACACGTTGCTCTGTGCGGCCTGTTTTGGCAATGAGGTCTGGTGGGCCCCTCCAACTGGCGTTGCCCCAACTGGCTGCTAGTGGGGGAGCTGCTGATGGGTGAGCATGGGCACCTGCGGTATCATGTTGGGCACAAGCGTGTGTAGCACCATTCCAACCGTCACTGGGCCCATCTGCTGCTGCGCCTGGTGTGTCCACAGCGCTTGTGTGACCGCAAGGGACTGTGTTATGTTCGTTGGCTGTGCTCCGCTTCCAACCATCTGCTGCTGATGGCTCGTTAGCGGGGTCCCGGTTGGGAGAGGCGGAAGCGTGTTCCTTTGCTGGACCATTCCGCCTCCGGGCTGAGGTATCTGTAGTGGCGGCTGCGTGATCGCGGGCGGCCCTGCCATTGCCCCCACCTGCACCATGGGCTGCGGTGGCAGATGCGGTGGTTGCTGTAGTCCCACCGCAGGTGGAGGTGGCACGGTCGCCGCCTGCATAATGCTCCTCATCTGCTGCTGTGGCGGTGCATCTGGCGTTGGCAGCTGTGGGGGCGCCCCGGTTGGCAGGGTGGCCGGGTTCTGCTGTGACGCGAAGAGCTGTTGCACCGGACATGCCTGACCATCCGTGTAATGCTGCCGCGGATGCTTTGGTGGCTGGCTCATTCCAAACTGGGGTTGCGTGGCGGCTCCTGTTCCCATGATCAGCGGGGTCACGGGAAAGTGGTTCATTGGTGATTGTGCGGCTTCTGGTCCCTGCGCGGACACAGACGTCCCCATCCGCTAAACTCTCGTGACCTGCTCTGATGTGGCCATCAGTTGCCGCTCCAGGGCGTGCACAGGTGGTTTCGCGGCCAGAACGCCCGCGGTTGCCCCTACCAGCTGATGCAGCGGACTCATGTCCTGGGGCTTCCCAAGGGTGGGGGCAGGGAACCGCACCTGTTGCAGCCGCGCTGAGATCTGCTGCTCGTCTGGTGCTGGCACTTCGGGGATTCCTGAATCCTGGGGGTTCAGGGGTATGGGCTGCGGATACACAGGCGGGTCTGCGGGTTGCGGCTCCGCCTCGCCAGGAATCTGCTGCTGTTGTCCGCCACGACGCCGATACACCAATTTGCGGAAGGCCTCGGGATTTCCACCACTGGAAGATGCCTCCAGTGAAGGAGGTGCGTTGGAGAACCACCGTGCCCCAAGTGGCATGTTCTGCTGCCTCTCCTGCCCCTGGTGATGCTGGGCTGAGCCATGACTGGCAGAGCTGTGGATGCTCTCCACCTCCGCGCGTTCGCCCAGTGTATCCATAATGCGGCGCCAGTGTAGCTGCTCCAACCACTCAGTCACTCGTCGGTGCTGGGCGAGTGGATCGGGGCCTGGTGAGGAGCTGACTGGCATGCGGGACGGCACTGAGGAGTCCCTGCTTCCCACGGAGGTCGCGGCCCTTCGTGGCAGGAAGCACCGCGCCGATGGTTGCTGTTGCCGTCGTCCAACGTCCTGATGCACAAAGCTGGCTGCCGACATCAATGACTGATCTGAAGGACACGTGCAGTTCTGCTGGCAAAGAGCAAGGAACTGTCCACGCTCACCGCACCATGACACTGATACCCCCAATTTTTCCGCGTTCTTGTTCTTCTCCGCAGATGATCTGACCCCGCGCCGATCCGCGGAACACACTTTCTGCCGCTACTGCCTACTTCTTAATCGAAGAGACAGCAACCGTTATCCGCGGGTCACAATCTTGGAGTGTCGGCGCAGATGCCTCACCAGTGAGTGATGCTCCGCGGTCCACTTCTTGCCACACGGAAGTCCACCACCTCGTGGCGTCCGACTCCTCTCCGCGGAAGCCTCGTTCCGCGGACGTGTGCAAGCAAGGGACCGCCAGCAGCTTCCCTCACTCGGACTCTTGGTTCTTCACGCACTCAACTCCTAGATCCGCAGACCACCTTCCGCGGGGAATATAGGGTTGGAGAGCAGAGGGCGGGACACAGGAAATGAGAACAGGCAAAGGACTTTTTATAAGGCTGATTGCGGAGTACACAGAATGCTCTCGAATGCAAACAAGTCTGAGTTGCACTTGTCCTACTGCCAGTCAGGCCCTTTTCTACTTGGGACTCCGCACAGTGTAACTACAAGCTGCGGGTCTCATCCCTCACACTGTCCTACTTCCTCTATTTGGACTCCTCGCGGTGCGGCTACGCACCGTGGGTCTTGTCCTCACACACACACTATCTTCTACTGGTCACTTTTCTCAATCCGCGGCTCGTGCACGCGGTTCTTCGTGTTCTTCCTTGAATCTTCCACCTCCGCGATGTGCTCTCCCATTTCCCCTCCTGGATTGTCGCTGTCACTCTTGTGTTCTGATTGGTCGCGCTCCTGCCACCGTTCTCCTGTCGCTAGGTTTGGTCGGCGGATGTCTTGCACGTCCGATGTTCCAGCTTCCTTCTCTTCCTTCCATTACTCGGCTTCTGTTCCCTTTCCACCACGATTTTTCCCGCCGGGTCATCCTTCCCGCTACCACCACCGGATTCCACGCCACCCCATGCTCTACCGCAACCTTGGTGCGGGAGCCAGCTTTCCATGCGTGTCTTTTTGTGCTTGTTACTCTTGGCAGGGTCTGGTCCGCGGATCTACCGATCCGCGGAGCTGACCTTCCGCGGATACATCATTTTTCCCGCGGAGCTGCGGTGGATTTTCGCCTGACAAAGGTGCGAACTGGTTGCGGAGTGGTGCGAACTGGTTGCGGAGTGGTGCGAACTGGCTGCGGAGTGTTGCGAACAGGTTGCGGAGTGGTGCGAAATGGTTGGGGACTGGTGCGTACTGGTTGTGGAGTGGTGCGAACTGGTTGCGGAGTGGTGCAAACTGGTTGCGAAGTGGTGCGAACGGGTTGCAGAGTGGTGTGAACTGGTTGCCGAGTGGTGCGCACTGCTTGCGGAGTGGTGTGAACTGGTTGTGCAGTAGTGCGAACGGGTTGCGGAGTGGTGCGAACTGGTTGCGGAGTGGTGCGAACTAGTTGCGGAGTGGTACAAGCTGGTTGCATAGTGCTGCGAACTGGTTGCGGAGTGAGTGGTGAAAACTGGTTGCGGAGTGAGTGGTGCGAACTGGTTGCGGAGTGAGTGGTGCGAACTGGTTTCCGAGGGAGTGGTGCGAACTGGTTGCGGATTGAGTGGAGCAAACTGGTTGTGGAGTAAGTGGTGTGAACTAATCGCGGAGTCCGTGGTGCAAACTGGTTGTGGAGTGAGTGGTGCCAACTGGTTGCGAGTGGTGCAAACTGGTTGCGGAGTGGTGCGAACGGGTTGCAGAGTGGTGCGAACTAGTTGCGAAGTGGTACGAACTAGTTGCGGAGTGGTGCGAACTCGTTGCGGGGTGGTGCGAACTGGTTGCGGTGTGGTGCGAACGGGTTGCGGAGGGGTGCGAACCAGATGCGGAGGGGTGCGAACTGGTTGCGGAGTGGTGCGAACTAGTTGCGGAGTGGTACAAGCTGGTTGCATAGTGCTGCGAACTGGTTGCGGAGTGAGTGGTGAAAACTGGTTGCGGAGTGAGTGGTGCGACTGGTTGGGGAGCGAGTGGTGCGAACTGGTTGCGGAGTAGTGCGCACTGGTTGCGGAGTGGTGCGAACTGGTGGCGGAGTGGTGCGAACTGGTTGCGGAGTGGTGCGAACGGGTTGCGGAGTGTTGCCAACTGGTTGCGGAGTGTTGCGAACGGGTTGCTGAGTGGTGCGAAATTGTTGTGGACTGGTGCGAACTGGTTGCGGAGTGGTGAAATTGGTTGCGGAGTGGTGTGCACAGGTTGCGGAGTGGTGCGAACGGGTTGCAGAGTGGTACAAACTGGTTGCGGAGTGGTGCGCACTGCTTGCGGAGTGGTGTGAACTGGTTGTGCAGTGGTGCGAACCCGTTGCGGAGTGGTGCGAACTGGCTGCGGAGTGGTGCAAACTGGTTGCAAAGTGGTGCGAACTGGTTGCAAAGTGGTGCGAACTGGTTGTAAAGTGTTGCGAACTGGTTGCGGAGTGGTGCGAACTGGTTGCTGTGTGGTACAAGCTGGTTTCATAGTGCTGCGAACTGGTTGCAGAGTGAGTGGTGTGAACTGGTTGCGGAGTGAGTGGTGCGACTGGTTGGGGAGTGAGTGGTGCGAACTGGTTGCGGAGGGAGTGGTGCGAACTGGCTGCGGCTTGAGTGGCGCGAACTGGTTGTGGAGTGAGTGGTGCGAACTGATTGCGGATTCAGTGGTGCAAACTGGTTGTGGAGTGAGTGGTGCCAACTGGTTGCGAGTGGTGCGAACTGGTTGCGGAGTGGTGCGTACTGGTTGCAGAGTGGTGCAAACTAGTTGCAAAGTGGTGCGAACTCGTTGCAGAGTGGTGCGAACTGGTTGCGGAGTGGTGCGTACTGGTTGCAGAGTGGTGCAAACTAGTTGCAAAGTGGTGCGAACTCGTTGCAGAGTGGTGCGAACTGGTTGCGGAGTGGTGCGTACTGGTTGCAGAGTGGTGCAAACTAGTTGCAAAGTGGTGCGAACTCGTTGCAGAGTGGTGCGAACTGGTTGCGGAGTGGTGCGTACTGGTTGCAGAGTGGTGCAAACTAGTTGCAAAGTGGTGCGAACTCGTTGCAGAGTGGTGCGAACTGGTTGCGGAGTGGTGCGTACTGGTTGCAGAGTGGTGCAAACTAGTTGCAAAGTGGTGCGAACTCGTTGCAGAGTGGTGCGAACTGGTTGCGGAGTGGTGCGTACTGGTTGCAGAGTGGTGCAAACTAGTTGCAAAGTGGTGCGAACTCGTTGCAGAGTGGTGCGAACTGGTTGCGGAGTGGTGCGTACTGGTTGCAGAGTGGTGCAAACTAGTTGCAAAGTGGTGCGAACTCGTTGCAGAGTGGTGCGAACTGGTTGCGGAGTGGTGCGTACTGGTTGCAGAGTGGTGCAAACTAGTTGCAAAGTGGTGCGAACTCGTTGCAGAGTGGTGCGAACTGGTTGCGGAGTGGTGCGTACTGGTTGCAGAGTGGTGCAAACTAGTTGCAAAGTGGTGCGAACTCGTTGCAGAGTGGTGCGAACTGGTTGCGGAGTGGTGCGTACTGGTTGCAGAGTGGTGCAAACTAGTTGCAAAGTGGTGCGAACTCGTTGCAGAGTGGTGCGAACTGGTTGCGGAGTGGTGCGTACTGGTTGCAGAGTGGTGCAAACTAGTTGCAAAGTGGTGCGAACTCGTTGCAGAGTGGTGCGAACTGGTTGCGGAGTGGTGCGTACTGGTTGCAGAGTGGTGCAAACTAGTTGCAAAGTGGTGCGAACTCGTTGCAGAGTGGTGCGAACTGGTTGCGGAGTGGTGCGTACTGGTTGCAGAGTGGTGCAAACTAGTTGCAAAGTGGTGCGAACTCGTTGCAGAGTGGTGCGAACTGGTTGCGGAGTGGTGCGTACTGGTTGCAGAGTGGTGCAAACTAGTTGCAAAGTGGTGCGAACTCGTTGCGGAGTGGTGCGAACTGGTTGCGGAGTGGTACGAACTGGTTGCGGAGTGGTGCGAACTGGTTGCGGATTGGTGCGAACTGGTTGCTGAGTGGTGCAAAAAGGTAGGGGAGTGGTGCAAACTGGTTGCAGGGTGGTGCGAACTGGTTGCGGAGTGGTGCGAACTGGTTGCGGAATGGTGCGAACGGGTTTTGGAGGCGTGCGAACAGGTTGGGGAGTGGTGCGAACAGGTTGCCGAGTGGTGCGAACTAGCTGCAGAGTGGTGCAAACTGGTTGCGGAGTTCTGCGAACTCGTTGCAGACTGGTGCAAACTAGTTGCGAAGTGGTGCGAACTGGTTGCGGAGTGGTGCGAACAGGTTGCGGAGTGGTGCGCACTGGTTGCGGAGTTGTGTGAACTGGTTGTGCAGTGGTGCGAACCGGTTGCGGAGTGGTGCAAACTGGCTGCGGAGTGGTGCAAACCGGTTGCAAAGTGGTGCGAACTGGTTGCAAAGTGGTGCGAACTGGTTGCAAAGTGGTGCGAAATGGTTGCGGAGTGGTGCGAACTGGTTGCTGTGTGGTACAAGCTGGTTGCATAGTGCTGCGAACTGGTTGCAGAGTGAGTGGTGTGAACTGGTTGCGGCGTGAATGTGGCGACTGGTTGGGGAGTGAGTGCTGCGAACTGGTTGCGGAGGGAGTGGTGCGAACTGACTGCGGATTGAGTGGTGCGAACTGGTTGTGGAGTGAGTGGTGCAAACTGATTGCTGATTCAGTGGTGCAAACTGGTTGTGGAGTGAGTGGTGCCAACTGGTTGCGAGAGGTGCGAACTGGTTGCGGAGTGGTGCGTACTGGTTGCAAAGTGGTGCAAACTAGTTGCGAAGTGGTGCAAACTCGTTGCGGAGTGGTGCGAACTGGTTGCGGAGTGGTGCAAACTGGTTGCAGAGGGGTGCGAACCCGATGCGGAGGGGTGCGAACTGGTTGCGGAGTGTTGCGAACTGGTTGCGGAGTGGTGCGAAGTGGTTGTGGAGTGGTACAAACTGGCTGCAGAGTGATGCAAACTGGTTGCTGAGTGAGTGGTGCGAACTGGTTGCGGAGTGGTGCAAACTGGTTGTGGAGTGGTGCGAACTGGTTGCGGAGTGGTGCAAACTGGTTGCGGAGTGGTGCAAACTGGTTGCAGAGTGGTGCAAACTGGTTGCGGAGTGGTGCAAACTGGTTGCAGAGTGGTGCAAACTGGTTGCGGAGTGGTGCAAACTGGTTGCAGAGTGGTGCAAACTGGTTGCGGAGTGGTGCAAACTGGTTGCAGAGTGGTGCAAACTGGTTGCGGAGTGGTGCAAACTGGTTGCAGAGTGGTGCAAACTGGTTGCGGAGTGGTGCAAACTGGTTGCAGAGTGGTGCAAACTGGTTGCGGAGTGGTGCAAACTGGTTGCAGAGTGGTGCAAACTGGTTGCGGAGTGGTGCAAACTGGTTGCAGAGTGGTGCAAACTGGTTGCGGAGTGGTGCAAACTGGTTGCAAATAGGTGCGAACTGGTGGCAGAGTGGTGCGAACTGGTTGCGGAGTGGTGCGCACTGCTTGCGGAGTTGTGTGAACTGGTTGTGCAGTGGTGCGAACCGGTTGCGGAGTGGTGCGAACTGGTTGCGGAGTGGTGCAAACTGGTTGCAAAGTGGTGCGAACTGGTTGCGGAGTGGTGCGAACTGGTTGCTGTGTGGTACAAGCTGGTTGCATAGTGCTGCGAACTGGTCGCGGAGTGAGTGGTGCCAACTGGTTGTGGAGTGAGTGGTGGGACTGGTTGTGGAGTGAGTGGTGCGAACTGGTTGCGGAGGGAGTGGTGCGAACTGGCTGCAGATTGAGTGGCGCGAAGTGGTTGTGGAGTGAGTGGTGCCGACTCATTGCGGATTCAGTGGTGCAAACTGGTTGTGGAGTGAGTGGTGCCAACTTGTTGCGAGTGGTGCGAACTGGTTGCGGAGTGGTGCGTACTGGTTGCAGAGTGGTGGGAACTAGTGGCGGAGTGGTACAAACTAGCTGCGGAGTGGTGCGAACTCGTTGCGGAGTGGTGCGAACTGGTTGCAAAGTGGTGCGAACTGGTTGCGGAGGGGTGCGAACCCGATGTGGAGGGGTGCGAACTGGTTGCGGAGTGGTGCGAACTGGTTGCCGAGTGGTGCGAACTGGTTGCGGAGTTCTGCGAACTGGTTGCGGAGTAGTGCAAACTAGTTGCGGAGTGATGCGAACTGGTTGCGGAGTGGTGCGTACTGGTTGCAGAGTGGTGCGAACTAGTTGCGGAGTGGTACAAACTAGCTGCGGAGTGGTGCGAACTCGTTGCGGAGTGGTGCGAACTGGTTGCCGAGTGGTGCGAACTGGTTGCGGAGTTCTGCGAACTGGTTGCGGAGTAGTGCAAACTAGTTGCGGAGTGATGCGAACTGGTTGCGGAGTGGTGCGTACTGGTTGCAGAGTGGTGCGAACTAGTTGCGGAGTGGTACAAACTAGCTGCGGAGTGGTGCGAACTCGTTGCGGAGTGGTGCGAACTGGTTGCCGAGTGGTGCGAACTGGTTGCGGAGTTCTGCGAACTGGTTGCGGAGTAGTGCAAACTAGTTGCGGAGTGATGCGAACTGGTTGCGGAGTGGTGCGTACTGGTTGCAGAGTGGTGCGAACTAGTTGCGGAGTGGTACAAACTAGCTGCGGAGTGGTGCGAACTCGTTGCGGAGTGGTGCGAACTGGTTGCCGAGTGGTGCGAACTGGTTGCGGAGTTCTGCGAACTGGTTGCGGAGTAGTGCAAACTAGTTGCGGAGTGATGCGAACTGGTTGCGGAGTGGTGCGTACTGGTTGCAGAGTGGTGCGAACTAGTTGCGGAGTGGTACAAACTAGCTGCGGAGTGGTGCGAACTCGTTGCGGAGTGGTGCGAACTGGTTGCCGAGTGGTGCGAACTGGTTGCGGAGTTCTGCGAACTGGTTGCGGAGTAGTGCAAACTAGTTGCGGAGTGATGCGAACTGGTTGCGGAGTGGTGCGTACTGGTTGCAGAGTGGTGCGAACTAGTTGCGGAGTGGTACAAACTAGCTGCGGAGTGGTGCGAACTCGTTGCGGAGTGGTGCGAACTGGTTGCCGAGTGGTGCGAACTGGTTGCGGAGTTCTGCGAACTGGTTGCGGAGTAGTGCAAACTAGTTGCGGAGTGATGCGAACTGGTTGCGGAGTGGTGCGTACTGGTTGCAGAGTGGTGCGAACTAGTTGCGGAGTGGTACAAACTAGCTGCGGAGTGGTGCGAACTCGTTGCGGAGTGGTGCGAACTGGTTGTGGAGTGGTGCGAACCGGTTGCGGAGTGGTGCGAACTGGTTACGGAGTAGTGCGAACTGGTTGCGGAGTGGTGCAAACTGATTGCGGAGTGGTGCGAACTGGTTGCGGGGTGGTGCGAACTGGTTGCGGAGTGGTGCGAACTGGTTGCAGAGTGGTGCGAATGGATTTCGGAGTCGTGCGAACAAGTTGCGGAGTGGTGCGAACAGGATGCAGAGTGGTGCGAACTAGCTGCAGAGTGGTGCGAACTGGTTGCGGAGTTCTGCGAACTGGTTGCAGAGTAGTGCAAACTAGTTGCGAAGTGATGCGAACTGGTTTCGGAGTGGTGCGAACTGGTTGCGGAGTAGTGCAAACTGGTTGCGGAGTGGTGGGAACTGGTTGCGGAGTGGTGCAAACTGGCTGCGGAGTGGTGCAAACTGGCCGCGGAGTGTTGCCAACAAGTTGCGGAGTGGTGCGAAATGGTTGCGGACTGGTGCGAACTGGTTGCGGAGTGGTGCGAACTGGTTGGGGATTTGTGCAAACTGGTTGCGGAGTGGTGCGAACGGGTTGTAGAGTAGTGTGAACTGGTTGCGGAGTGGTGCGCACTGGTTGCGGAGTGGTGCGAACTGGTTGCGGAGTGGTGCGAAGTGGTTGCGCAGTGATGCGAACTGGTTGCGGAGTGGTGCGAAGTGGTTGCGCAGTGATGCGAACTGGTTGCGGAGTGGTGCGAAGTGGTTGCGCAGTGATGCGAACTGGTTGCGGAGTGGTGCGAAGTGGTTGCGCAGTGATGCGAACTGGTTGCGGAGTGGTGCGAAGTGGTTGCGCAGTGATGCGAACTGGTTGCGGAGTGGTGCGAAGTGGTTGCGCAGTGATGCGAACTGGTTGCGGAGTGGTGCGAAGTGGTTGCGCAGTGATGCGAACTGGTTGCGGAGTGGTGCGAAGTGGTTGCGCAGTGATGCGAACTGGTTGCGGAGTGGTGCGAAGTGGTTGCGCAGTGATGCGAACTGGTTGCGGAGTGGTGCGAAGTGGTTGCGCAGTGATGCGAACTGGTTGCGGAGTGGTGCGAAGTGGTTGCGCAGTGATGCGAACTGGTTGCGGAGTGGTGCGAAGTGGTTGCGCAGTGATGCGAACTGGTTGCGGAGTGGTGCGAAGTGGTTGCGCAGTGATGCGAACTGGTTGCGGAGTGGTGCGAAGTGGTTGCGCAGTGATGCGAACTGGTTGCGGAGTGGTGCGAAGTGGTTGCGCAGTGATGCGAACTGGTTGCGGAGTGGTGCGAAGTGGTTGCGCAGTGATGCGAACTGGTTGCGGAGTGGTGCGAAGTGGTTGCGCAGTGATGCGAACTGGTTGCGGAGTGGTGCGAAGTGGTTGCGCAGTGATGCGAACTGGTTGCGGAGTGGTGCGAAGTGGTTGCGCAGTGATGCGAACTGGTTGCGGAGTGGTGCGAAGTGGTTGCGCAGTGATGCGAACTGGTTGCGGAGTGGTGCGAAGTGGTTGCGCAGTGATGCGAACTGGTTGCGGAGTGGTGCGAAGTGGTTGCGCAGTGATGCGAACTGGTTGCGGAGTGGTGCGAAGTGGTTGCGCAGTGATGCGAACTGGTTGCGGAGTGGTGCGAAGTGGTTGCGCAGTGATGCGAACTGGTTGCGGAGTGGTGCGAAGTGGTTGCGCAGTGATGCGAACTGGTTGCGGAGTGGTGCGAAGTGGTTGCGCAGTGATGCGAACTGGTTGCGGAGTGGTGCGAAGTGGTTGCGCAGTGATGCGAACTGGTTGCGGAGTGGTGCGAAGTGGTTGCGCAGTGATGCGAACTGGTTGCGGAGTGGTGCGAAGTGGTTGCGCAGTGATGCGAACTGGTTGCGGAGTGGTGCGAAGTGGTTGCGCAGTGATGCGAACTGGTTGCGGAGTGGTGCGTACGGGTTGTAGAGTAGTGTGAACTGGTTGCGGAGTGGTGCGCACTGCTTGCGGAGTGGTGTGAACTGGTTGCGAAGTGGAGCGAACTGGTTGCGGAGCTGTGCAAACTGGTTGTAGAGTGGTGCGAACTGGTTGCGGAATGAGTGATGCGAACTGGTTGGGGAGTGAGTGGTGCAAACAGGTTGCGGAGTGGTGCGCTTTGGTTGCGGAGTGGCGGGCACTGGCTGCGGAGTAGTGCGAACTGGCTGCGGAATGGTGCAAACTTGTTGCAGAGTGGTGCGAACTGGTTGCGGAGTGGTCCGAACTGGTTGCGGAGTGGTACAAACTGGGTGTGGAGTGGTGCAAACTGGTTGCGAAGTGGTGGGAATTGGTTGCGGAGTGGTGCAAACTGGTTGCAGAATGGTGCCAACTGGTTGCAGGGTAGTGGGAACCGGTTGCAGAGTGGTGGGAACTGGTTGCAGAGTCATGCAGACTGGTTGCGGAGTGGTGCAAACTGGTTGCACAGTGGTGCGAGCTGGTTGCGGGGTGGTGCGAACTGGTTGCGGAGTGGTGCGAAGTGGTTGCGGAGTGGTGCGGACTGGTTGTCGAGTGGTGCGAATTGGTTGCGGAGTGGTGCGAACTGGTTGTGGAGTGGTGCGAACTCGCTGCGGA
>SZWC01024392.1:10578-23078 GCA_023375785.1 Penium margaritaceum | reverse complement strand
ATATGATGGGGCGGGGGAGGAGGGGGGCCCGGGTGGGGGTGGGGGGGCGGTCTTCGCTTACTGTCAAAAGGCAAAGAGCCCCCCCGCCCCACTTCTCTCCTTTTACCAATTTGCTTCTGTTCTCTTCCCTGGCACAGCAGGACATTTCAATGCAAAGGACAAACCACACCAAACAAAAGAACTCCTTTGCGAGAGGACATGCGCACGAAGCACACAAAATTCACCGCCGATTTCAACAAAGGGCGTTTGGGATGTTCGATTGACCTCTTCACAAAATCATTAATCTCGGTGCCAAATTTGCCCATTTCAGCTCCTCACCAGACACTCTTTCCTACAAACTCCCCTCCCACAACCCTCCGTTCCAATGTCCCTCTCAATTACTTCCTTTTGTCTCTGACTCCCTTTCCCTCACAGTGAGGGCCTCACTCTCTTTCTTGCTCCCTCTCACCCACCAGTTTCCCAACCTTTTCCACGTGTCCCCCTCACAAGTCTTCTCCCACGACGGCCCCATCCATCAGCTTCCCTTGGAGCCTTCTCATCCCCTCCGCTCCCCACCGCTCCCCATCCCTTGCCTCCCTACCTTCCCACTTTCTCTCCCTCCCTTTCAACCTCCGCACTCCGTCCTGATGACCCTCCCACAACCCCTCCCTCACATCCCTCACCTTCCCTCCATGCCACCTTCCCTTCCCTAATCCAAAACCAAAGCCTCACCCTCCTCTTCCTCTTCCTGCTGCACCTGCGTTGACCAGCACGTTCACTGTCTCCTGCAAACGCGAAGTCAGGTCATCGCCTCCTCCCCCTCCTTCGCCCTTCCCACCCCCTGCTGCCTCTTCTGCCACCTCTCAGGCGCCTCCTTCCGCTTTTCCTCCTCCTCCTCCCCCTCCTTCGCCCTTCCCACCCCCTGCTGCCTCTTCTGCCACCTCTCAGGCGCCTCCTTCCGCTTTTCCTCCTCCTCCTCCTCCTCCTCCTCCTCCTCCAGCTGCTGCAGGCGCTGCCGCCGCTGGTTGTTGTGCTGCTGGTGCTGACGATTTTGCCGTCCCTGCTGCTGCTGCTGCTGCTGCTGCTGCTGCTGCTGCGAATGCTTCCATGGCGTAGTCCCCCGCACACCGTCCTCTTCTGTCAACTGCATTCCACGGAGCGCCCAGCGCCAGCAGCTCACGCACGACGTCGACGTGGCCATTCTTCGCAGCCAGCATGAGGGGGCTCACCCCATCATGGGCCTCGTCTTGCCCTGACACGGAGGCATCGTCTTCCCTGATCGCAAGGGAAATCGGACGAGAGGAAGGAGGTAGAGAGGTTGAGAGTTGAGTCAAGAAGAGGCCTGGCAGCAAACAAGGGTTTGACCGACCACTGTTGGACATTGAGACGCCTTTTTCACGCTCGATAAACTTTTTCTTGGGTAGGTCGAGTCTTGACCTCAGCAGCAGCAGCAGCAGCAGCAGCAGCAGCAGGAGGAGGAGGAGGAGGAGGAGGAGGAGGAGGAGGNCCCCCCCTCCCAAAACTCCTCGAGTGTATCTGGGGAGTGTATCTGGGGGTGTATAGTGAAAATGCGAAGTGTTCGAACTTGTGTATTCCAATGTTTGAAACCTCATCCCCGTAGTACAACTATGGAGTTTGCTTTAAGTTTGGGAGGAGGAGGAGGAGGAGGAGGAGGAGGAGGAACGAAGGAAACCCAGTTCCATAGGACTTTTGTGGCTCTAAATGCATCCTCACACTGTCTCACATTGTCTCACATTGTCTCACATTGTCTAACATTGTCTCAAATTGTCTCACATTGTCTCACATTGTCTCAAATCGTCTCACATTGTCTCAAATTGTCTCGCATTGCCCACCGCCTTTATCGCATGCGGCACTTACATCAACGACAAAGCTGTCATTGGCAATGACTCATTGCTGTTGACAGAGACATTGGAACATCAACATTGACATAGCCATACAAGTAGTGCTGTTAGACGATTCGCGATTCGATTCAATTGAATCAGAAATTGAAAAAATCTCCCTTTCGATTAGGTTAAATTGATTAAAATATTAAGGCTCGATCACATATTGAATCAGATCGCCCCCACGGAACCCCAGATCAAAATCAGATTGAAAGTTGCCGATTTACTTCGATCTTGACGGTTTTAATGCAGACAATGGAGGGCAACACAAGGAATGAGTTTCATGGCCTTCGTGCTAGCATGCCTCGCTAAGATTTGCAACTTTTTGGCCTCTTTTCTCAAAATCAATGCAAATTGCACACTTTTTGTCATTTGATTTCGATTCAAAAATCAGATCAAATCAGGAATCAGATCAAATCGGATTGAATATTTGTGCCACAAGGCCAAATTGAAATCAAATTGGATCAAGCTCACGACTTTCGATCCTGACGAACTTCGATCCCAACAATCTACAATCTGGCCGATTCCCGATTTGTTTGATTCTCTTTCAATTGAAATTGAAAATCGTTTTAAGACGCCTACATACAAGCCATCGTCAACGTGGGCTTCATCACACCCATCCGCATCAACATTCAACTCTGATATCCACTCATCGACATCATAGACACTGCAATCAACAATGACATCAACAATGACATGGACATTCTCATTGACATTGACATCAACGATGACATGCACATTCTCATTGACATTGACATCAATAGAAGCGTTGATATCGGCATCGACGCCAGATTTTTCTCAAATTCCACAGATGACATTAACGAAGTAAAGTAGATGAGGCAGTGCTATGATCAAGAATCACATTGCAAATTTCTCCTTTTCGTTCTTTAGTGTCGGCTCTAAGGAGGTCAATCATGCCACACTCACANACTCACTCACTCACTCACTCACTCACTCACTCACAGCGCAATGCGTCTCACGCTGTCCATGTCCCCCTTGGCCACCGCATCTAGCATTCGCAGCAGTGCGGTCGCCTCCGCCACCCGCTGCTGCTCCGCCGCTGGCACCATTCCATCGGCCATCCTCAACGTCCTCGAGGGCAGGAGCAGAGGGGCGGCGGACGACAGGTCTGAGAGGCGGGAGGAACACTCCCGCGCCACACAAGGTCGTCGAAGAGGTCCCAAGTGAAGGGTCCGCTCGGGCAGCACAGCTCGTGCGAAAGCAGGTGCACGTCAGCAGCGCCGCGAAACGCACAGCTGCGACAATTTGGCATGGTAGGGTGAAGTCCTGAAGAGGGCCTCTAACATTTCTTCGTTAGACATCTCTGTCCCTTTGAAGTGATCATACATCCATGGGCAATCCGATACACAGTTGGTATAGCCCTGAGGTCGCAAAAACAACATAGAATACCCTATTTAATTTTCAATTCATGAAATAAAGTAAATTTAACCATTAAACTGAAGCAATTGTATCAATTAATAAGAAAAAACACAAGCATGATGGCACCACATGGTGAATATAATGAAGTTGTCCAGCAAAAGAAGATTTGGGAAACTGGAACCTTGAAAAAAAAATTATTATAAATTTTAATTCACCAAGAATATTCATAACTTTCAATCACATGTATGTTGTTACATGAAGCGAAACGTAAATGGTGATCGAGTACGATATGCGAAGCAAGGGAAGATTTGTAGAGTGGGAAATGTGAGTATATTTTTAGAATAAATATTTTTAATTCAGTGAAAATCGTTGGAATTTTTTATCACATACATAAAATCACGATGAAAAAAAACTAGGAGACATTCTTCAGGTGTTGCGAGCTCGAGTCGAACGACGTTTGTGATACCACATCTTGAGTGGCTGAATTGAAAAAATCCACTCAAATGTCTTGAATTTTCAATTGTATCGAAGCGCTTCCTTACAAAATTTTTACGTTGTCAAGATCTCGTCACAGTAATGTTGAAACATTGATACTGTTTGGGAAACATGTTTCAACACTTATGGAAAGTGGTCAATACTGTCAGAACCTTCCAAAATTTAACACTCAACATGGGAGTAGTTGGCTATAGTGCCCTCATTTGAGCAGCTAGAAATCTCGAGGTCAATATGCCATGGGCCAAGAATGTAAGGATGTGAATGCCAATGCGTGGAGTTAAGGAACTCGTATGTGTCACAGGAATAATACTTTCCATCCTTCTAGCCGCAACATCCCAACGCATTGCAAGATGTAGGTCGATTCTTGCTATATTGCCATCAATATGTGCATCGATGTCTTAGAAGTTAACCAAAGGTTCCCAAAAGTTGTGCTACACGTCATAGCCCCACCATTTCACAGAACATCCCCTCACTTTACCTTGTCGGCAGATAATATTAATGACTTTTACCTCATACTCCATGCCCTCGCTCACTTCTACGGGTGGTGGCCGTGGCATATCTCTGCAAGTGAAGCGCTGCCTTCCGTCCTGGTAGAGCTTGAGTTAACTGATGCGAGGCTCCAAGTGGATGGCCATAGTGTTGAGGAGACTAAGCTTTGCAAGGGAAGATGTCCGCATTTCCTCCACTGCAAACAACCCAATCCACTTATTGTGAAATTCGTGTCACCCTTACCTCGTAAATTGACGTTTCATTAGTTGAGTATGACATGATTCACCATTGTGGAACTCGCTCTTCCCGTGATGTCAGTCAACCACCCGCTTCGTTTTTCCTTGGCACCTCCCATCCCAAACATACTACAGAACACACCGTGGTTTATCGGCAGCCGGTATGTTACTTAAACTCTCTAAAACATTCAAAGTTGTAGGTAATTTGGCACAAACTACTTCAAAATGAGTCTTTCTCATTGCTACAAAAGGTCACAAAGTTGCATGTCAGCTCGGCAGCTGTTAGCTTGACCGTCAAGTCATTGCATGTGGCTCGCACGGGGTTCAAAGCAATTGTTTGAGTTTCTTGTTCTGTCCGTCCGTCTTGGGATAGAAGTCTCTTGATAGCTAGATCTGACTGTTGTAGCAGGTCATCAACTCCCACAAAGATCTACTAGTAAACATCCTTTCTCCATTGTCCACAAGGGTGGAGGGGACGCAATGTATTTGGACAATGTTGCGAGGAACAACCGAGATGTTCCCTTGGCAACAACAATTATTGTTGGGGTGAAGTACGGCATATTCGAGTAGGGTTCAACCACCACAAGTAGTACATTGAGTCCTTTCAGTGAGATGGATAAAAGCCATTTCAAAAGTCATGTATACATTTGATAATGGCTCTTTGGGTGCCCCTAGTCTTTGAAACAAACCTGCGGATTTGATTCATCTCGACTTATGGTGTTGACACGTGTCACACGTTTTGGACTATATTGTGACATCAGTTGGCATCTCTTCACACCCTTTCTGTTTTGTATTTTTTTTTTCAAGTGTCTTTTCCTTACCAAAGTGTCCACCTGGGCCAATATCATGGCACTTCTCTCGTAACTTACGCCATGGTTTGCTCTTCGGTGGCACGATGACTTGGTGAGTGAATCGTTTTCACCATTGTGGTTTATTGGACAAAAAATTATTCTTGTTGTATCCATCGAACGCCTTGAAATTCCTCGTGAACATCCTCACAAGGTAGGACTCTCATTCATCGAGGAATCCATAAGATCTCTTCACACACTCTGAGCATCCATCGGATGTTTTTTGTCTAAGGTGGCGCCTAAAGTTATGCCAAAGGAGGGCTCAACAATTATCTATTGAGATTGTTGACAACTTAGGGGTAAGTTAAGTTTAACAAATTTCATTGTGTTATGACCAAGGTGACCAACACAATGTTGGCATTTGAGATAGCACCGCCACATCTTGAATGCGTGCACTACCACCAATATCTCCTTTTCTTGTGTCCATCATAGTTCAGCTCCGGCTCACACCGGTTTCTTAACATATAAATGATCAGTTTTACTTTACCCCCTTTGTATTGGAGGAGAACATCTCTGACTGCTCAATCGGATGTCGGTGACCATGATATACAATACGTTATGCCAATCACATGGCTGGTGTTGATGTCACATCATTTCTTAATGAATTGAACAGTTATTGTTTATAAGCCCCCAAACACTTTCCGATAGTTTGAAGAGCAAGATCAAAAAGAGGTGTTAAAAATTTGGCAATATTCTACGTAAATTGACGGTAATAGTTGCAGAGCCCCATAAACAACATGACCTTTGGAACGTTGATGCTTATAGGCAAATCGGAAACCACTCCCAACCTTTTTGGGACCAATTGCAAATTGTCTGTCGCTGATGATGTGACCCAAAAACTCAATCTAACAACGATTGAAGTGGTACTTTAGGAATTCAACAAAAAAATATCCCTTTGTAATACTTTGAAGACTTATTCAACATGCCATTTTGCTCCTCCAAAAAACAAACATACACAAGGATGTTGTTGAGTTAGATGATGGCAGAGTTGTTGAGGCACGGCAAAAAAACGTTCTTCATTCCAGCCATAAGTATTATCAAGACATTCGTGAGACCAAAAAACATTATGGTGAACTTAATGTGCCTGTATTGAGTCTTGAATGCCTTTTGGACAATGATGTTGAGGAAAAGCCAGAGTATTTACCTAGCTATGGCCGTGATTGTTAGAATGAAATACGAAATCTCTGAGGACTGGTAAACCACCACTAGGATTGCATGAAATCCTTCCTATATGATGGGCACAACCATCACAAAAGACCATTGTGATTTCCAGATGAGGCTCCTCTAGTACTGGTAGCTATTGAAGAAAACATCGGTTTTTGGGTCGTCTCAACTCATGGCATTAATGCACATCACACATCTTAGAACAGTTTCGGACATTGATTCGTATCTTGTCCCACTAATAGTAATTTATGAGCTTCTTGAGGGTCTTGTCATCACCAGATTATTCTTCTGGTCCATTATTGTGGTATTGCATTGATAGCATCCTTTAAAAATCTTTGATTGGTGGTTTTGCGACCTGGCAAGTGAATTAACATAAGCAATATGGAGTGGCAAACCAGGAAATTGTTCTTTCATAGCCATTTTTTTTGTTTGTTAGTAACCCCTCGAGAATGGTTACTCAAGGTAAGGGCCTCACTCAATCTGCACCGTGTTGATATCCTTCATCAAGTAGGGTCACCAACACAGAGCATTTGCTATATATTTTTCTCGGTATGCGGTGTTGTAATTAGAGTTTTATGGGTGAATTTAGTCCATTGAATTTTCATGTACTTAATATCTGGGTGAATGCTAAGACATTCAAGGACGGTGTGGTTGATGCAAATGACGCACTATCATGATTATAGGTAACAAAGCCATGTACATCTGCACAGTTACCAGAATGTCTTTCTTGCATACCGTCTTTCAGATCTGGCCCATAAAGTTTGTGGACATTACATGACTGGTTTTTCTCCACCACCATTCTCTTCCTTTGTCGGATGCTCTAATGGCCATGATGTAGTCCTCCATTGAATCTAGAGATTGTAAGCAAGCATAGAGGTCAAAGCATCTCTCAAGTAGATTAATGATCTTTTTTTGCTATCACTACAATTGCCCTTGGCAATCATCCAAGTGAGGTCTGAGAGATGAGCAAGAATTGTGACATAATCATGTACGGTATGATAGAAGTAGTTGTAAAACCCCAAAGGCGCTCAGACATCTGAGACATGTCTAAGTGTCACCCAATGAGTGATTGATGTCGTTTTGTTCTCCTCCGTCCTGATACATCCACCACAGATGATAAGGTCCTAAAACTAAGTAATGCAATGAGGAAATTCGCACTTCAAAACTTTGTTGTATGATTTTTCCATACGTGAAGTTCTTGAGACTTTTTGGAGGTGTCCTTTTGCGTGCGGATACACACCAGGATGTTGTTGATGTACATGTGAGTAGAGTCATCAAGATACAGCCAAGATATGTGATTTGTTGCCACCATTCATGTCATAAGGACATTGTGGTTTGGAAAGCATGACGGACAGTTTCAAGTACATGTAATGGGTGTGAAATCCCATCTTCTCGACATCTTTGTCTAACATGTGAATCTGGTGATAACGACTCCATAGTTCAATTTTGGGGAAAATCTCCTTCCATTGATTTGGTCAGTTGGCTCGTTGGCCTGTGATAGAGGATAACAACTAATCATGATCAATCATGGTTCAATTTCATTCAACGCTTGGTGGTCCATGCAAATTCATGTTTCACCATATCTCAATTCTGTAATGTATGGTAACGTTGATTGGCAAAGAAACCCCGTGACCTTGCATTCTGTCCAATTCATGTCTTGATCAGCTCTTGTTCAATCATTTGATACTTTCAATCAAATCATTTCATAGTTTTAAGTCAATCTAGTTGTCGATGATGTGTTGCAAAGGTATCTCTCAGGGATATTTGTCAGGAGAACCACATTCAAATGCCACAACTAGTGATGGAAACTCCTTCCGGTACGACTCAAAACTTTACTTGTGACGGGGCCGATTAGGTTGTTGAGTTTGCTACATTGACCATTGTCATTTTAACCTTTGTGCCTCATTCCATGTGGACTAGCCACATTGTCAGTTTCTCATTGCAAATATTGTTTTGCCACATCAAGAGATATGAGCATCGTGCATTGTCACACGGTGGTTGCTATAACTTCCTCTAGTACGTCATCCTCCACTGTTTCCTTAACTACCATTACATCATTGTCTGATAAATCAAAGGCAAGTATGTATGTACACTCATAATGCTGACACAAACTGGGATACTGCTCCAGTCTCCTTGCAAATTGTGCCAATATATGAAACATTTCTTGAGGATGATTTAAAGTTGCTTGTCAGGCAAGATCTTGAGAAGATTGCATCCGACGAATCCCTGATCTACATCCAGAGATGATAGCAAATGTGATGTATTTTTATTCCTCCACCGATGGGTTTGACTTCAATCACCCTTGGTCTGATCTTTACAACCATCTTTTCCATTGCTTGATTATTCTGAACATTTTAAGTAACACTTCCACCTCGTAGTTCTAGTACCACTTTGTGATTCTTGCAAGCCCTTGATCGTACCTGTAACAAAATCCTTGTATCCGTTGCAAACATTTGATCCCACGCCTCTAATGTTGTGAGTTACAAAGATGGTTTATTGGTTGGTGTAGATATTTTAGACCAGATAGGAGCTTCACCATGTATTCCTGTCCTTTCATATTGTCCAGATCCCTTTGATTTTTCCTATAGTTTTCCTCCCTTTTTCCCTACTGTTGATGCTAGGGACAGCGATGCACATTAGTTGGCTTCCAGCAAGTCCAGTAGAGTTGTTGATCCTACCACTTGACAACGCCAATCCCCATTTGAATAGGGGTCCGCGTCAACTGCTCCTTCCCTACGCCACGGTAGGACTGGTGGCCTTGAATTCGCTAGCCACTAGATTCATGTATGTAAGCATTTTCTTTAACACTTTTGATCTCGTATGAACCTATGATTATTCGTGGACAGTTGTGTAAAATGCCAAATATTGCAATATGACTCTGGTTCTCGTTTTTGAAGTTGTTGTAGTAAAAGCACCATATGTATTATGCAATGTTGAACTTCTGATGAAGCCGCTATAGTTTGTAGTATGTATTAAAATTCTCATTTTTCCAACATATGGGAGGAGTCAACAAGTCTTTCTACGTTGAATTGATCCACTCAAGAGATAGAATACTTGGATTTGACAATTGGAGAGAGGATTTGTGAGCCTTTTCATCTTGTATCGCCAATACCCTGCTGTTGTTGGATGTCTGCTATATTAGACCACAGGTAGTGCCATGCCATGCAAAGCCAAAGCCACGAGGACAAATCTCTTTTTATATTTAATGACCCTAGAAGCAACAAAATATCATTCCAAACTTTTCAACCACATATACACTACCGTTGCTTCTAATTTACATGATCGAAGCATTTACGGAGTGCAAGCCTGATTGGATTTTCACTTCAGGTTCTTTTCTTTTTCTAGCGAGAATTTGTTCCCGTGTGTGCATGCTACGAAGTAATTCCATTACCACATTGAGAATTTGGAGCATATGATTCTTGAGACCTCCAAGTTCTTACAAATCTTGGTACTAGCCCTCATTGATCCTCGCTTGTTGGCTGGTGCCTCCAGTCGTCGCTCAATTTTTGTCTCGGTGGACAGTGGCATAAGGGAGTGATTTGACGAGCCTGAAAGGTCTAACACTCGATGAGTCATCAGATTCTTTGGTCATGTTCCATTTCATGGGTAGCGTGCCGCATCTACTATTGTTGTTGCCTGGACATCTTGGAGATTACTTTGCATCATGTCCTGCAATATTGACATCGTGGACGTGTTTACCATGTAACTATTGCTTCACTCGATCTTTTGACCTTTATTATCTTGAGGGTTGTAAATTTCAGGAAAAAGGATATCTCTAAGAGAATTTTGGAAGTTTCTCATGTAGGAGTCAAGTCGTTGACTACTCGTCAAGTACTATTGTGCTCTCATACCAAGTTTTGTACTTAGCGGACCGTGGATGGTGAATAGGTAGAACTTGTAGAGCAAAGGATGATTTGGGAAAGTGGAACACTTCTAGTGAGTTTTCAGTCATAGTAATTAGACTTTGATAAGATTCTTTGTAACCGTCGAGGACATGCATACAAGTGTAGAAACACTGTGAGTTGAGTGACGCACAATAGGCCATATTGTGAGTGGCCCTCACGGCACGGCTAAAACAATTTTTTCAATAAGTTGGGGGGTTTTGAGAATAAAAAAGCACATTTTCATAGATTTATGGCATTGTTAAGAAGTCGACCAAAGACTTCTGTGGAGCATAGTGAATCATGTATGTCAATGATAAAACGACATGACATGTGATTTCAATATGGTAGCAGAAGTGGTTTAGAGGGGGTTTGTGATGGCTTGTAGTGACGTCTAAGCTTGGGGTTCGAAACTCTACATGAATGAAACGGAACCTTCCAGATTTGACTGTAGGGAATGGAATGAGTGGTGACATAAATCTGGGTTTTAATTATTATATGTAGCAAACACATGGATGGTTACTAGGTAAAAGTTGTGTAGCAGAAAATGGTTTAGAAAAATGGGTATCTTTGATGTAGGAGTCAGTGTTTCTCCATGACAAGTGTTGGGAATGTGAATCATTTATCAATGAGAGTCAAATATAGAATGAATTATGTTTGAGCTTTTTGAGTGCTTTGTGGAAGAGGTGTCTACAAAGTTACATAGTGAGTGGTCTCGATGAAGTTTTAGGTCCTTCTCCTTACGATCTTTACATTATCGAGAAGTGAACATAACAGTATAAAATGATTGATACATTTTTTGATAGATTCATCGACCCTATTATAAAGTGGTCAATATGTTCAAAACGTATAAACCCAGATGCGAAGAGATTTGAAAATTGGAAAAAATTCCCTCAACGTGAAAAAAATCAGATTCCATGTGATGGACAATGTAAATAAAAGAAGAAATGCCTACCTATGGAGATTATGATCTCATGAATGTTTAGGAAGTAATTCTTCCTCCCTTTTGACCGACATGTTCTGGCGTGTTGCAAGACGTAGGCCGGTGCCAATTGAATGAGCTGTTCGCACAGGTTGTCATATGGCTCTCACACACTGTGCAATGTGTTGTAGCCATGCCACCTGACATGAGATTCCAACATCTTGCCTTGTCGCCAGTTTTCAATGTCTTTAATTGCATGCTCTATATCCTCGTCCAAATGCAATGATGGTGGTCGGGGAAAGTCCTCTACTAGGGAAGTTCTTGTTGGGATCCTCGTATAGCTTGATTAATTTAATATGGAAAACTACATGAACTAGCATGCTTTCGGGTAGAAATCCATGGCTGATGACTAGTCTCTACAACTCCTTGATGGAAAATTGGCTGAGCAACTTGAATTGCTTGTTGATTTTGCATCCTATTGTTTCTTTAGAATTTGCAAGGGTCTGAAGTATCCCTTACTGTGTACTGGAATAGTACTTGTTTATTCATGTCCTGAGTGAGAAGGACACTCGCACATGTGGAAAGTGTCGATAGTGCAACGTAAAGTACCTCACTCCATGTTTTTGGTGATTATAAAAGTTCCACAAATGTATGCAAGTTTTGCAGTTGGTAGCTTGATCACAAAGTCAGTGGCATGTGGGTTGCATAAAGAGTTATGGTTAATCGTCCCATTTTAATACACTGTGCAATGTGTGTATAGTATACATGCAATATGGTAGGTTCCTAGAAGTTCATAGGTGTGTAGACATTACGTAGTACACCATTGAATCAGTGAACGAGCTGTTAACATTGATGAAGCACTTGTGAGTTCCCGTGGTTTCTTATGTTTGTCATATTTTTTAATTTTATGTCTTTAGATATATAAGATGACGTAGATCAGTCGATAAATGATATGATGGGTACATCTGTCGTTCCTCACATATGTCGTAAACTAATCGCAACACTATGAGTTACTTCTTAACTCAAAAGACCATAGTTTAGACTCTGCTCAATATTTGAATGGGGCCGCTCGCATCATTTGCTCAACCTTGACGAAGTCCTTCCCCCCCTCCCAAAACTCCTCGAGTGTATCTGGGGAGTGTATCTGGGGGTGTATTGTGGAAATGCAAAATGTTCGAACTTGTGTATTCCACTGTTCCATGTCG
>SZWC01024392.1:0-10052 GCA_023375785.1 Penium margaritaceum | reverse complement strand
CCTCGAGTGTATCTGGGGAGTGTATCTGGGGGTGTATTGTGGAAATGCAAAGTGTTGGAACTTGTGTATTCCACTGTTCCATGTTGCCCCCCCCCCCAAACACGTCGAGTGTATGTGGCCAGTGTAGCGTGGAGTGTATCTGAAATGTCTATCGATACAAAACATGTGAACACTTCTATGGTACGCTCTCTATGTACACAAGCTTACGGATTCGGTACCCCTAAGATACACACTCCAATACACTTCCCCAATACACTTTCGACTTGGAGGGGGGGAACCCCCCCCTCCATATCGGGAGTGAATCGAGGTGGTGTAGCGGAGAGTGTCGCGGATAGACACTCAGAACTACGACTTGTGTATATTTTATAGCCAGGATCCACACGCGTTCCATAACAGGACCCCGACAACCAGTCGCCCCCCCCCCCAAAGCACCTCGAGTGTATCTGGGGAGTGTATCTGGGGGTGTATAGTGAAAATGCGAAGTGTTCGAACTTGTGTATTCCAATGTTTGAAACCTCATCCCCGTAGTACAACTATGGAGTTTGCTTTAAGTTTGGGAGGAGGAGGAGGAGGAGGAGGAGGAGGAGGAGGAGGAGGAGGAACGAAGGAAACCCAGTTCCATAGGACTTTTGTGGCTCTAAATGCATCCTCACACTATCTCACATTGTCTCACATTGTCTCACATTGTCTCACATTGTCTAACATTGTCTCAAATTGTCTCACATTGTCTCACATTGTCTCAAATCGTCTCACATTGTCTCAAATTGTCTCGCATTGCCCACCGCCTTTATCGCATGCGGCACTTACATCAACGACAAAGCTGTCATTGGCAATGACTCATTGCTGTTGATAGAGACATTGGAACATCAACATTGACATAGCCATACAAGTAGTGCTGTTAGACGATTCGCGATTCGATTCAATTGAATCAGAAATTGAAAAAACCTCCCTTTCCATTAGGTTAAATTGATTAAAATATTAAGGCTCGATCACATATTGAATCAGATCGCCCCCATGGAACCCCAGATCAAAATCAGATTGAAAGTTGCCGATTTACTTCGATCTTGACGGTTTTAATGCAGACAATGGAGGGCAACACAAGGAATGAGTTTCATGGCCTTCGTGCTAGCATGCCTCGCTAAGATTTGCAACTTTTTGGCCTCTTCTCTCAAAATTAATGCAAATTGCACACTTTTTGTCATTTGATTTCGATTAAAAAATCAGATCAAATCAGGAATCAGATCAAATCGGATTGAATATTTGTGCCACAAGGCCAAATTGAAATCAAATTGGATCAAGCTCACGACTTTCGATCCTGACGAACTTCGATCCCAACAATCTACAATCTGGCCGATTCCCGGTTTGTTTGATTCTCTTTCAATTGAAATTGAAAATCGTTTTAAGACGCCTACATACAAGCCATCGTCAACGTGGGCTTCATCACACCCATCCGCATCAACATTCAACTCTGATATCCACTCATCGACATCATAGACACTGCAATCAACAATGACATCAACAATGACATGGACATTCTCATTGACATTGACATCAACGATGACATGCACATTCTCATTGACATTGACATCAATAGAAGCGTTGATATCGGCATCGACGCCAGATTTTTCTCAAATTCCACAGATGACATTAACGAAGTAAAGTAGATGAGGCAGTGCTATGATCAAGAATCACATTGCAAATTTCTCCTTTTCGTTCTTTAGTGTCGGCTCTAAGGAGGTCAATCATGCCACANCACTCACTCACTCACTCACAGCGCAATGCGTCTCACGCTGTCCATGTCCCCCTTGGCCACCGCATCTAGCATTCGCAGCAGTGCGGTCGCCTCCGCCACCCGCTGCTGCTCCGCCGCTGGCACCATTCCATCGGCCATCCTCAACGTCCTCGAGGGCAGGAGCAGAGGGGCGGCGGACGACAGGTCTGAGAGGCGGGAGGAACACTCCCGCGCCACACAAGGTCGTCGAAGAGGTCCCAAGTGAAGGGTCCGCTCGGGCAGCACAGCTCGTGCGAAAGCAGGTGCACGTCAGCAGCGCCGCGAAACGCACAGCTGCGACAATTTGGCATGGTAGGGTGAAGTCCTGAAGAGGGCCTCTAACATTTCTTCGTTAGACATCTCTGTCCCTTTGAAGTGATCATACATCCATGGGCAATCCGATACACAGTTGGTATAGCCCAGAGGTCGCAAAAACAACATAGAATACCCTATTTAATTTTCAATTCATGAAATAAAGTACATTTAACCATTAAAATGAAGCAATTGTATCAATTAATAAGAAAAAACACAAGCATGATGGCACCACATGGTGAATATAATGAAATTTTCCAGCAAAAGAAGATTTGGGAAACTGGAACCTTGAAAAAAAATTATTATAAATTTTAATTCACCAAGAAGATTCATAAATTTCAATCACACGTATGTTGTTACATGAAGCGAAACGTAAATGGTGAACGAGTACGATATGCGGAGCAAGGGAAGATTTGTAGAGTGGGAAACGTGAGTATATTTTTAGAATAAATAATTTTAATTCAGTGAAAATCGTCGGAATCTTTTATCACATACATAAAATCATGATGAAAAAAAGCTAGGAGACATTCTTCGGGTGTTGCGAGCTCGAGTCGAACGACGTTTGTGATACCACATCTTGAGTGGCTGAATTGAAAAAATCCACTCAAATGTCTTGAATTTTCAATTGTATCGAAGCGCTTCCTTACAAAATTTTGACGTTGTCAAGATCTCGTCACAGTAATGTTGAAACATTGATACTGTTTGGCAAACATGTTTCAACACTTATGGAAAGTGGTCAATACTGTCAGAACCTTCCAAAATTTAACACTCAACATCGGAGTAGTTGGCTATAGTGCCCTCATTTGAGCGGCTAGAAATCTCGAGGTCAATATGCCATGGGCCAAGAATGTAAGGATGTGAATGCCAATGCGTGGAGTTAAGGAACTCGTATGTGTCACAGGAATAATACTTTCCATCCTTCTAGCCGCAACATCCCAACGCATTGCAAGATGTAGGTCGATTATTGCTATATTGCCATCAATATGTACATCGATGTCTTAGAAGTTAACCAAAGGTTCCCAAAAGTTGTGCTACACGTCATAGCCCCACCATTTCACAGAACATCCCCTCACTTTACCTTGTCGGCAGATAATATTAATGATTTTTACCTCATACTCCATGCCCTCGCTCACTTCTACGGGTGGTGGCCGTGGCATATCTCTGCAACTGGTGCGAGGCACCGAGTGGATGGCCATAGTGTTGAGGAGACTAAGCTTTGCAAGGGAAGATTTCCGCATTTCCTCCACTGCAAACAACCCAATCCAATTATTGTGAAATTCGTGTCACCCTTACCTCGTAAATTGACGTTTCATTAGTTGAGTATGACATGATTCACCATTAAGGAACTCGTTGTTCCCGTGATGTCAGTCAACCACCCGCTTCGTTTTTACTTGGCACGTCCCATCCCAAACATACTACAGAGCACACCGTGGTTTATCGGCAGCCGGTATGTTACTTAAACTCTCTAAAACATTCAAAGTTGTAGGTAATTTGGCACAAACTACTTCAAAATGAGTCTTTCTCATTACTACAAAAGGTCACAAAGTTGCATGTCAGCTCGGCAGTTGTTAGCTTGACCGTCAAGTCATTGCATGTGGCTCGCACGGGGTTCAAAGCAATTGTTTGAGTTTCTTGTTCTGTCCGTCCGTCCTGGGATAGAAGTCTCTTGATAGCTAGATCTGACTGTTGTAGCAGGTCATCAACTCCCACAAAGATCTCCTAGTAAACATCCTTTCTCCATTGTCCACAAGGGTGGAGGGGACGCAATGTATTTGGACAATGTTGTGAGGAACAACCGAGATGTTCCCTTGGCAACAACAATTATTGTTGGGGTGAAGTACGGCATATTCGAGTAGGGTTCAACCACCACAAGTAATACATTGAGTCCTTTCAGTGTGATGGATAAAAGCCATTACAAAAGTCATGTATACATTTGTAATGGCTCTTTGGGTGCCCCTAGTCTTTGAAACAAACCTGCGGATTTGATTCATCTCGACTTATGGTGTTGACACGTGTCACACGTTTTGGACTATATTGTGACATCAGTTGGCATCTCTTCACACCCTTTCTGTTTTTTATATTTTTTCCAAGTGTCTTTTCCTTTCCAAAGTGTCCACCTGGGCCAATATCATGGCACCTCTCTCGTAACGTAGGCCATGGTTTGCTCTTCGGTGGCACAATGACTTGGTGAGTGAATCGTTTTCACCATTGTGGTTTATTGGACAAAAAATTATTCTTGTTGTATCCATCGAACGCCTTGAAATTCCTCGTGAACATCCTCACAAGGTAGGACTCTCATTCATCGAGGAATCCATAAGATCTCTTCACACACTCTGAGCATCCATCGGATGTTTTTTGTCCAAGGTGGCGCCTAATGTTATGCCAAAGGAGGGCTCAAGAATTATCTATTGAGATTGTTGACAACTTAGGGGTAAGTTGAGTTTAAATAATTCATTGTGTTATGACCAAGGTGACCAACACAATGTTGGCATTTGAGATAGCACCGCCACATCTTGAATGTGTGCACTACCACCAATATCTCCTTTTCTTGTGTCCATCGTAGTTCAGCTCCGGCTCACACCGGTTTCTTAACATATAAATGATCGGTTTTACTTTACCCCCTTTGTATTGGAGGAGAACATCTCTGACTGCTCAATCGGATGTCGGTGACCATGATATACAATACGTTATGCCAATCACATGGCTGGTGTTGATGTCACATCATTTCTTAAGGAATTGAACAGTTATTGTTTATAAGCCCCCAAACACTTTCCGATAGTTTGAAGAGCAAGATCAAAAAGAGGTGTTAAAAATTTGGCAATATTCTACGTAAATTGACGGTAATAGTTGCAGAGCCCCATAAACAACATGACCTTTGGAACGTTGATGCTTATAGGCAAATCGGAAACCACTCCCAACCTTTTTGGGACCAATTACAAATTGTCTGTCGCTGATGATGTGACCCAAAAACTCAATCTAACAACGATTGAAGTGGTACTTTAGGAATTCAACAAAAAAATATCCCTTTGTAATACTTTGAAGACTTATTCAACATGCCATTTTGCTCCTCCAAAAAACAAACATACACAAGGATGTTGTTGAGTTAGATGATGGCAGAGTTGTTGAGGCACGGCAAAAAAACGTTCTTCATTCCAGCCATAAGTATTATCAAGACATTCGTGAGACCAAAAAACATTATGGTGAACTTAATGTGCCTGTATTGAGTCTTGAATGCCTTTTGGACAATGATGTTGAGGAAAAGCCAGAGTATTTACCTAGCTATGGCCGTGATTGTTAGAATGAAATACGAAATCTCTGAGGACTGGTAAACCACCACTAGGATTGCATGAAATCCTTCCTATATGATGGGCACAACCATCACAAAAGACCATTGTGATTTCCAGATGAGGCTCCTCTAGTACTGGTAGCTATTGAAGAAAACATCGGTTTTTGGGTCGTCTCAACTCATGGCATTAATGCACATCACACATCTTAGAACAGTTTCGGACATTGATTTGTATCTTGTCCCACTAATAGTAATTTATGAGCTTCTTGAGGGTCTTGTCATCACCAGATTATTCTTCTGGTCCATTATTGTGGTATTGCATTGATAGCATCCTTTAAAAATCTTTGATTGGTGGTTTTGCGACCTGGCAAGTGAATTAACATAAGCAATATGGAGTGACAAACCAGGAAATTGTTCTTTCATAGCCTTTTTTTTCGTTTGTTAGTAACCCCTCGAGAATCGTTACTCAAGGTAAGGGCCTCACTCAATCTGCACCGTGTTGATATCCTTTATCAAGTAGGGTCACCAACACAGAGCATTTGCTATATATTTTTCTCGGTATGCAGTGTTGTAATTAGAGTTTTATGGGTGAATTTAGTCCATTGAATTTTCATGTACTTAATATCTGGGTGAATGCTAAGACATTCAAGGACGGTGTGGTTGATGCAAATGACGCACTATCATGATTATAGGAAACAAAGCCATGTACATCTGCACAGTTACCAGAATGTCTTTCTTGCATACCGTCTTTCAGATCTGGCCCATAAAGTTTGTGGACATTACATGACTGGTTTTTCTCCACCACCATTCTCTTCCTTTGTCGGATGCTCTAATGGCCATGATGTAGTCCTCCATTGAATCTAGAGATTGTAAGCAAGCATAGAGGTCAAAGCATCTCTCAAGTAGATTAATGATTTTTTTTTCTATCACTACAATTGCACTTGGCAATCATCCAAGTGAGGTCTGAGAGATGAGCAAGAATTGTGACATAATCATGTACGGTCTGATAGAAGTAGTTGTAAAACCCCAAAGGCGCTCAGACATCTGAGACATGTCTAAGTGTCACCCATTGAGTGATTGATGCTGTTTTTTTCTCCTCCGTCGTGATACATCCACCACAGATGATAAGGTCCTAAAACTAAGTAATACAATGAGGAAATTCGCACTTCAAAACTTTGTTGTATGATTTTTCCATATGTGAAGTTCTTGAGACTTTTTGGAGGTGTCCTTTTGCGTGCGGATACACACCAGGATGTTGTTGATGTACATGTGAGTAGAGTCATCAAGATACAGCCAAGATATGTGATTTGTTGCCACCATTCATGTCACAAGGACATTGTGTTTTGGAAATCATGACGGACAGTTTCAAGTACATGTAATGGGTGTGAAATCCCATCTTCTTGACATCTTTGTCTAACATGTGAATCTGGTGATAACGACTCCATAGTTCAATTTTGGGGAAAACCTCCTTCCTTTGATTTGGTCAGTTGGCTCGTCGGCCTGTGATAGAGGATAACAACTAATCATGATCAATCATGGTTCAATTTCATTCAACGCTTGGTGGTCCATGCAAATTCATGTTTCACCATATCTCAATTCTGTAATGTATGGTAACGTTGATTGGCAAAGAAACCCCCTGACCTTGCATTCTGTCCAACTCATGTCTTGATCAGCTCTTGTTCAATCATTTGATACTTTCAATGAAATCATTTCTTAGTTTTAAGTCAATCTAGTCGTCGATGATGTGTTGCAAAGGTATCTCTCAGGGATATTTGTCAGGAGAACCACATTCAAATGCCACAACTAGTGATGGAAACTCCTTCCGGTACGACTCAAAACTTTACTTGTGACGGGGCCGATAAGGTTGTTGAGTTTGCTACATTGACCATTGTCATTTTAACCTTTGTGCCTCATTCCATGTGGACTAGCCATATTGTCAGTTTCTCATTGCAAATATTGTTTTTCCACATCAAGAGATATGAGCATCGTGCATTCTCACATGGTGGTTGCTATAACTTCCTCTAGTACGTCCTCCTCCATTGTTTCCTTAACTACCATTACATCATTGTCTGATAAATCAAAGGCAAGTATGTATGTACACTCATAATGCTGACACAAACTGGGATACTGCTCCAGTCTCCTTGCAGATTGTGCCAATATATGAAACATTTCTTGAGGATGATTTAAAGTTGCTTGTCAGGCTAGATCTTGAGAAGATTACATCCGAAGAATCCCTGATCTACAACCAGAGATGATGGCAAATGTGATGTAGTTTTATTCCTCCACCGATGGGTTTGACTTCAATCACCCTTGGTCTGATCTTTACAACCATCTTTTCCATTGCTTGATTATTCTGAAAATTTTAAGTGGCACTTTCACCTCGTAGTTCTAGTACCACTTTGTGATTCTTGCAAGCCCTTGATTGTACCTGTAACAAAATCCTTGTATCCATTGCAAACATTTGATCCCACGCCTCTAATGTTGTGAGTTACAAAGATGGTTTATTGGTTGGTGTAGATATTTTAGACCAGATAGGAGCTTCACCATGTATTCCTATCCTTTCATATTGTCCAGATCCCTTTGATTTTTCCTATAGTTTTCCTCCCTTTTTCCCTACTGTTGATGCTAGGGACAGCGATGCATATTAGTTGGCTTCCAGCAAGTCCAGTAGAGTTGTTGATCCTACCACTTGACAACGCCAATCCCCATTTGAATAGGGGTCCGCGTCAACTGCTCCTTCCCTACGCCACGATAGGACGGGTGGCCTTGAATTCGTTAGCCACTAGATTCATGTATCTAAGCATTCTCTTTAACACTTTTAATCTCGTATGAACCTATGATTATTCGTGGACAGTTGTGTAAAATGCCAAATATTGCAATATGACTCTGGTTCTCGTTTTTTAAGTTGTTGTTGTAGTAAAAGCACCATATGTATTATGCAACGTTGAACTTCTGATGAAGCCGCTATAGTTTGTAGTATGTATTAAAATTCTCATTTTTCCAACATATGGGAGGAGTCAACAAGTCTTTCTACGTTGAATTGATCCACTCAAGAGATAGAATACTTGGATTTGACAATTGGAGAGAGGATTTGTGAGCCTTTTCATCTTGTATCGCCAATACCCTGCTGTTGTTGGATGTCTGCTATATTAGACCACAGGTAGTGCCATGCCATGCAAAGCCAAAGCCACGAGGACAAATCTCTTTTTGTATTTAATGACCCTAGAAGCAACAAAACATCATTCCAAACTTTTCAACCACATATACACTACCATTGCTTCTAATTTACATGATCCAAGAATTTACGGAGTGCAAGCCTAATTGGAGTTTCACTTCAGGTTCTTTTCTTTTTTTCTAGCGAGAATTTGTTCCCGTGTGTGCATGCTACGAAGTAAGTCCATCACCACATTGAGAATTTGGAGCATATGATTCTTGAGACCTCCAAGTTCTTACAAATCTTGGTACTAGCCCTCATTGATCCTCGCTTGTTGGCTGGTGCCTCCAGTCGTCGCTCAATTTTTGTCTCGGTGGACAGTGGCATAAGGGAGTGATTTGACGAGCCTGAAAGGTCTAACACTCGATGAGTCATCAGATTCTTTGGTCATGTTCCATTTCATGGGTAGCCTGCCGCATCTACTATTGTTGTCGCCTGGAGATCTTGGAGATTACTTTGCATCATGTCCTGCAGTATTGACATCGTGGACGTGTTTACCATGTAACTATTGCTTCACTCGATCTTTTGACCTTTATTATCTTGAGGGTTGTAAATTTCAGGAAAAAGGATATCTCTAAGAGAATTTTGGAAGTTTTTCATGTAGGAGTCAAGTCGTTGACTTTTCGTCGAGTACTATTGTGCTCTCATACCAAGTTTTGTACTTAGCGGACCGTGGATGGTGAATAGGTAGAACTTGTAGAGCAAAGGATGATTTGGGAAAGTGGAACACTTCTAGTGAGTTTTCATTCATAGTAATTAGACTTTGATAAGATTCTTTCTAACCGTCGAGGACATGCATACAAGTGTAGAAACATTGTGAGTTGAGTGACGCACAATAGGCCATATTGTGAGTGGCCCTCACGGCACGGCTAAAACAATTTTTTCAATAAGTTGGGGGGTTTTGAGAATAAAAAGCACATTTTCATAGATTTATGGCATTGTTAAGAAGTCGACCAAAGACTTCTGTGGAGCATAGTGACTCATGTATGTCAATGATAAAACGACATGACATGTGATGTCAATATGGTAGCAGAAGTGGTTTAGAGGGGGTTTGTGATGGCTTGCAGTGACGTCTGCGCTTGGGATTCGAAACTCTACATGAATGAAACGGAACCTTCCAGATTTGACTGTACGGAATGGAATGAGTGGTGACATAAATCTGGGTATTAATTATTGTATGTAGCAAACACATGGATGGTTACTAGGTAGAAGTTGTGTAGCAAAAAATGGTTTAGAAAAATGGGTATCTTTGATGTAGGAGTAAGTGTTTCTCCATGACAAGTGTTGGGAATGTGAATCATTTATCAATGAGAGTCAAATATAGAATGAATTATGTTTGAGATTTTTGAGTGCTTTGTGGAAGAGGTGTCTACAAAGTTACATAGTGAGTGGTCTCGATGAAGTTTTAGGTCCTTCTCCTTACGATCTTTACATTATCGAGAAGTGAACATAACAGTATAAAATGATTG
>SZWC01024391.1:24934-36401 GCA_023375785.1 Penium margaritaceum | reverse complement strand
TATAGATATAGATATAGATATAGATATAGATATAGATATAGATATAGATATAGATATAGATATAGATATAGATATAGATATAGATATAGATATAGATATAGATATAGATATAGATATAGATACAGATATAGATACCTGCAAGTTTTCAATTATAGATTGTTTACTTTATCATGATACGTCGGGCACAACCTGCCACCATGGAAGTGGCGGGCTTTGCCCTTCATTTTGTTCATAGGTAACATCATGTGTACCTTCGTTGCTGACTACCACCTGGAAGCGGATAGGCATCCCTTCTCAGTTTGTCTTTTCTCGTGCACCAATAAAACTCATATCAACTTGTCTTCATTTGGAGATCGTCACGGGTTTGTTATACCACATGTGCTTTACTTGCCGACAAAGAAAGTGTTAGAGAGAGAAATTCGACGTTGACGTCATATCATGGACTGGTGCGAATTCTCTAAAAACCCGTCCCCATTCAGCCGTTAACTGAGACAAGACTTTGGGCCAACTGTTGACCACTGTTGGGTGCATGCTCTGCGGTTCACACTGGATTGCGGTACATGCTGGCAACATGCGCATCAGATCGATTATCCCGAACACCAACGTGCGGCAGGAACCCCTCATCGCACTAGGCAGTCTATATCTAAGCTGCAAAGCAGATACGAACAGATATGGACAACCGCACGGGGGAACAGAAAAGGACGTTTATGTCGTGGCAATGAAGCTATCGATGAAAGCAGTCGGCGTTCTGCGCTTGCTGCACGCCGCAGAACGATTGGTCGTGGTGCAGTCGTCCATTACAAACCAACTCAACGGCTGAAGTTCTCATTTCAACAGCGGTTAGCCCAGAAAGACCAACAAAGCGAGGGATTCCAGTGTTCATGTTTTCCCAGGTGAAAGTATCAGGCTGCAACATTCATATTTAGCATCATTTGAGAGCGAGCTTACAGCACTCATGTACCCCAAGTGCTTAAAATCACATCAGCATGGGTACAAACCCGTTCAGAATTCATAAGGCTATACCTCCCCATTTTTGGAAGTCACCAACCCTTCCCACATAAGGACATCTATGCCAATGATTGTAATAATAATTAAAAAGGTATTAATAGAATTTCAACAAAAGCTTTTGCATTCCCATCCCAATATGATTATACTTTTTTAATTTCTTGTTTTCATGACATGACGACAACGACCACAATGTTCAGTAATTATAATGAGAGTGATTGACCACTTTCATATTATTCCATCAGCATTTATATGTAGTTTACAATTTTCCTTCCAAAAACAATGGGTCAAGAAAACGTTTGAAATAATTTTGAAAATAATTTTTCTCTCTTTTCACATCAATACTAGTTCCTATGTTTTGCAAAACTTTCATTAAACCCTCTCATGTAAGACCATGTCCCAGATGCAAAAAAAACCTCTTCACCCTATTTATATGGCAATGATTTTGTCATCAAGTACCTATTGGTATATAATTGTATATCTCACATACAAAGTCAGTTTTTCTAGCGAAGTAAATAATGGTAACCGAGATATGTTCATTTAAAAAATAAAAACTTATGTTTAAGTAAATATACGACAGTTTTTTCTAAAATGAAGCTCATTATTGTTATCTAAATAAAAAACAAACTGTTTCCTTACTAGAGGCCGTATGAATGAAACATTGTCCGCTTAAGCACATCATATATATTCCCATGTAAAAACATGAACTAATAACAAGTTATAATTTTTTTCAAGATTAAGATTATGTAATAGGCATTTTTATTAAAAAAAATAAAGGAACCAAAGATGTCCAAATTTTAGTTGGCTTAATTTTTGCTTCTTTTAATTTAGAACATAATCTGTGTTTTGAAACTCCATTGTCAAATCTTTCTCGAATTTTAACCTTAAAAATAACTACTACATTTCATTCATATGAGCAAGATGCAAACCAATGTGTTAGAAATACATTGTCATTAATACAATGTGAGGAAATAAGAGTCCACAAAATATTCATCAGAGAACAGAAAGAACAATTAACAAACGTTTCCAACTTAAGGTCAATTTAGATTTGGAGGATGTGATTTACTTTGAACCCTTGATGAAAGTACATAACCCCTCATAGATTTTCTTCTCCTCAAGTAATGCACACGTATTTATTGAATAGAAACCCATGAAAAAGAATTTATAAGTCCTCAAAAATAGATTTAACCTAATCTTTGAGTTAGACCTGCTAGTTTAATTGATTAAGTCGATTTGCAGCAAGAAAAATATTATATCATAAAGTAACCAAAAACAACTAGTTGGGAGGAAACGACCATCCAACCTTATACGCATAAACATGAAATTTGCCTCCAACAAAATGTCATTGATTCATAAGTAGTATAAAGACCATGAACATAGTGTAAACAGTTTATCTTCACCTTTTTAACAATGTTTCCATATAACATAACATCCACTTTAATGTGATGAAGGTTGATTCAAAAGTGAGAACTATGCACTTCATCACCTTGTATAATAGAAAATGACACCACACAATGTTAAATTTCTAAAGCAACTTCTAAGCTTGCATCTAAAGAAGAAAATAGACTTGAAAATAAAAAACATATGAAATTCATAAGGTATTTGCATGTTCCATTTAAGCAATTCCTATGCCCAAGGCGTCGTTTTTGTGGACATTTAAGGAGGTCGTGCAACAAATGACCATGAATGCTTGAAGAAAGAAAATCTCACATGGATTCTCATCAAAAGCTAGTTTAACCATTTTCATAAAAAAATTGATAATATTTTCAGAATTACATTGAAGGAAATACGTGCTTTTACGTTTTCTACAGAACGTTTTTATGTCTTTTCTCTCCAATGAACAAAACTTTCTCTTGCTTTCTATATGCCAATCACATCATACTCATTTCAAATCACATTTTATGTCAAGAGAAATGTGAAAAACAACATTAAAAAATCTTTTGAATAATGCTTATTTTCATACCATTTGTATTCTAAAAAATTCTAGATATTGTCTTGGGTTTCAAAATCAAGTTCATCATGAATGAAGGCTAAGCCAATACAAGAAAGTGTGTATAATTATTCGGACACCAGACACTTCTTAAGTGTACTCCATGAAACATTTATGGTGAAAATGTACAAATTTTCATTATACAAAGAAGGTTTTCATGCTAAAATAAAGATACCTAGAGATAATTAATCTTAGTGTCGAGGTCTGATAAATTTTGACCCAAGGTAGATCAGTTATCCCACCTTCTAAACGTCCTCACATTCATAAGATATACTTGTTCCCGTGGGAAACGACCCATAAATGTTGCATACATGAGTATCCTGTCTATAATTCAATGTTAATAACATGTTAATAATGAATTCATGCACCTACATAATCCTTGTTGCATTGAATTATGTGTATGAGTGATTTCATTGCATGATGTATGTCTCTACACAAAGTAATTGTTTTAGGTATTTATCCATTTATCTTCAAATGTAGTAATAATCGGTGGCAGAATGTTCATTGGTGTTGCTTGAATAATTTGTAAGCACAAGGTAAAGCATTGTATTTCCTTACATGCTTGCTCTTGAAAAGAATATAACAAAGCCAAGACAAATAAATTAACGTGAACAGGAGATTTCCATGTGCATGTTTTTTAATAAAAGTGTGGGGGAAAGAATGATGTAATATTTTTGTGATAAGTATGCACATTGAGTGCAATAAGGAGCCAAAAGTTTACAAATGAAAAACAAATCTCCATGGTCCAATGTAGGAATCGAAGAACAAAACAAGTTGAAAGAAATATTCATGAAGATGTTTCATTTCAAAAGGAACAATGACAAAGTATATGAAGAGTGAAAATTAACATAAGTATACACTAAAAAGGTAAAACATGGGTTAAATGTATCATATCTTGTTGAATAGAAGTTTTCACACGTAATTACAAAGCCATTATCCTTGTTTTATAATAAAGAATGCTCCACACATGGAACACCAATACACCACCTATTTCAACTCTTCAGCCGTAATGTTGCATTTTTCACAATGAAAGACTGTGTAATTGATTCGATGAAATCCTTGGCCGACTAGGCCGAAACCGCGGTGCTTGAGGGTCTCCTACCCTCAAGCCATCCTGTCTCACTACCCAAAGTCAAAGGTGACCCCGCTCGAGCCATGTGGCTCCTTTGACCAGTCGGCGTGGCATTTCCATGCTACATTCCCCCCGCTAGGAGTGAGAGCTGCATCCGGTAATCCCAACGTGGGATACGAGCCCTAGAGCTCTGATACCAATGTAATGGATTCGAGACAATCCTTGGCCGACCAGGCCAAAACCGTAGTGCTTAAGGGTCCTCGACCCTGAAGCCATCCGGTCTCACCGCCCATATTCCTAGGTAAACCCGCTCGAGCCACGTGGCTCCTTCGACCGGTCGGCGTGGCAGTGCCACGCTACACGTTGAACATTTTCTTAACATGAAGATTTAAACATTTTAATTTCACTTCCATTCTAGTGGATTGGTAAGGTAAATTTTATTTGTTTAGATCTATTTTATGATTTGTAAGCTTTCATGAAGGGTTCTTACCAAAACACGATATTGTAGGACATGAAATCTTACAACATTAATTCTCAATAACATGCTATAATGTTGAGAACACCATAAAAGCATGGACCAATTTTGATTTCCACGCGCCAACAAAATAATGTTGAGTTCTTCCAATAATGACGGAGTTCTTAAAAAAATTAGATTCAAAATCAGGCGTTGACACTTGTATTTTCATGTGTTGTATTGTTGTTTAAAATCTATGGTTACTTGAAAACACATAAATAGTTACCATGTTGTCCAAATAATAAATAACCTAATCAATGATCTCACTTTTTTTAAACATGTAGAGCATAGAGGTAAAAATGTATTAATAAAGGGATTTACATAAGGAATACTATTGTTTATCCACGAAAAGTATGAAAATAGGGTATCCTTTATGAGTACTTTACTCTAAAGAAGAGCACTACTAGTACATCATACACAACAAGATTTTTTTTAAAAATAATGTAATACTACATTGTGAATTTTATGACATGTGGAAAAATATATAATGAATAATTATGTTTCACAATACTTATAGACTTAGCCCTAAACAAAGCATTATTCCTATCATATGAGAAAATTTAAGATTGAGAAACAGTCCTTGAATATGATTGTGTTGATTGTAGATCGCATGTCAATGTTGGGAAACAAAGGAAGAAACGGAAAGTTTTAACAAGAATATTCATTTCTACGGCTTTCCACTATATCTACCTACTTAATGAGGCACTCTTCCAAGAATATGTTACATTAGAAAATCCAAGTTTTTTCCTTATTTATGGTGGTTGAACGTACATTAACCATATCATTTTACGACCAGACATTATCTTCAATTTGACAAAATTCTACCAAGAAAATGAAATAAATCATATTTCCATTTTATTAGAGGCGGGCGAATTCAATTTAGTGCAAATTTGATGGATATTGGAAATAAACTAAAGAAGCATGCTTTCTGATTCATATAAATGTTATGATTTTGTTTAATGGGCAAGAATTTGGGTTCATTAAAAACTTGAAATTTTAAATAATGTGAGAAACATTACTGTCCCAAAATTTTCTCATCAATGTTTGGAACAAGAAGAAAACCTTTGAAAAGTGGGAACAAGTGTTAGTAATTTTACTGCCAATTGTGAAAGGAAACGGGCTTCAATCTAGCAGTTGATGTAAGTGAAAGCAAGGTGGAGTGTAAATGAAAAAGAGAACAGAGACCCCCTTTGACATATTTCTCACATGGGAGACATACCTTTCCACGTTTCCCTATGTGTGTATAGGCTAAATGGATTATTAAATGAGAGGTTACAACTTCCCTTTCCATGATTTCATAAGATATGATGGCAACATAGGGTAAGAGAAAATGTCTACTCATCTCCGTTTATTCTTATAACTTTATAAGAAAGCAGTGAAACTGGGACGTAATACACGTTTGGCCTTCTCCTCTAAAGAGGGAAAGACGATACGCCATTCTTTCTCTTCACGAAAAAAAATCCAAAGAAGATGAAAGGAGGTGCCAATACTTCCCTATCCCTTCTCTTTGATAACGTTATAAGTCTATAAAGAGTGAGGGGTGCCACTCCACTATCCTACCACTCTTTCACATGAAAAAGCAGAAAGAAAGGCGGGGAGCTTTGCTTGCCCTATTGTTAATAGTTCAAACAAGACCTTATAGGAAGAGAGCAAGTATCTCTCACCTTAGTATTACATTTCATGTAATAAATATACCAGAAAGATAAAGATGGAATGTTTCTCACATTCCCTTTTCCTGAAAGCGTCCACAAAAATTAATATGGAGAAGAGAAATGCTTTCCTCTTCCTATCCTTCCCTTTGTATTGATGTTAGGGCCCCATCATGCTGTTCCTTCCAAATATGCAAAGGAAAATAGCTACCCTGGGATGTCCGAAAAAGAGGGATGTGAGTTCCCACGTTCTCTTTGTCCATGTTTTTGGAGCAGGTGAAAAAGAATATACGTGCCTCTTCTTGACTCAATAAGGGTGAGTGCCCGAAACGTTCTTCAATAATTCAGCCAAGAAATCTCATATGGATGATCATAGGTGCCGAAGTAAAAGTGATCCATAACAAGAAATGAATGATTTCGAAACGGTCCACATTGCATATAATATAGTTTTTGGTTTCAACCTTTCCTTTTCCATAATGAATAAAAAGTCACATGGAAAAGATTCTACCTTTGGACCTAAATACATTTCCCTTTAATATGACAAATAAATTTCATATAAGGCAATGAGTGAATGAATTAATTCAATTTATCAGCAACCTTGGAGTGGGTGAACCATTTTTTCAATTGAAACCGTGAACTACATGGAGCAAAATGTATCACTTCGTGTTTGAAGAAATTCAACAGACTTCATAGGTATATCTTATTCTTAAAGGGTTATTGAGGAAAATAAATCTTCATGATTCAAACATGTTCTCACATCAAAATTCATGGGTTGCGCTATGAATTGTACTAAAAGACTAATATGTTCTTCAAATATAGGTATGCTTATTTATTAGTTACAAACCAGGAGTAAGGGAATTGGTTGTCATTTTCTTGAGAAATGACGTGAAATTTATGGTTTAAAGCAAGAAATTATAATTGCATTTGCAATAAATCATCAACCACAATTTGTGTGTCTTCCTCCAAAACAACAAATGGTCGTTTATTTTCCGACACCTTTGATGTTTATTTTGACATTGTTATCACCTCACAAGCAGAAAACGTTGTAGAAAAGGTTTTTTATTGAAATAATATGCAAAATTAATTGTGTGGACTACTATTCACAAACTCAATCATTGGTGTTCAACGGATTTGAAAATGGTTGGTGGTAATAAGCATCAATTCAGCCTTGATGTACAAGTTGAATGAAAATTACATGGTAACATATCTGTTGGTGAGTGAGAATGGTTGCTCTAGAAACCCCGCTTATTCTAGAAAGAAATAGATTCATGAGCATGAGTGCACAAAATTACCATGATATCACCAAAAAAAGACTCCAAACAAGGCTATAATTTCACCAATGTTGAGAGAATGATCTCATTGATTTGACTCATTGTACAAAAGTGGTCCAAGAAAAATTCTCATATAATCATATAGATAGATCCATTATGTTTCAAACACAATCTAAGCACTAAAGTTTCAATATCTATTCATATTCGTTTAAGAATTTAACACTTCAATGAAATAAATAATATTTTATTAAAATCAATTTTGATGGAATAAGGTCTTCTTTCTGCTGTGGAAAATTTCCATTCAACAAATGCTTGAGCAATGTTTTTCTTCCTCTCCATTTTTCACGGTCTTCAAAGGAGTTCATGGGATGTCCCGAGGAAAGTTTGTTGTTGGGATGCCACGTGATAAATGAGTCATCCTTCATGATTTTTAACAAGGAGGGGAATTCGACATACAATGTTCTATACTGACTATAATGAATTGCGTCCATGTTCTTGTCTATATGATCATGTATAGGGTTGAATGAAACGTATTGACTAAATGAAGATGTTATTTGTTTTGTTCTATCATGTATAAGTAAGGGAATAATTTAGAGGGAAATGAAGAAGTGGAATTATTCACATAATTCTGATGAAGAAATCAGGTTTTATGGAACTATAGAAGGCAGTGAAAATGTACAAAACTAATTGATATTGTGCTTCTTTGAATTTATTTGGATGGCACGTTGTTGATATTGCCATATGAACATATATACATGGCTCACAAAAGCAAATCATACTTCATAGAGATCATAAAAAGGTATGTACATTTACATTCCATGATAAGGTAAGAGGGGGTTTGAGAATGATAACCTTTTATCCGTGGATTGAAAATCACATCTTACTATGGTATTTTTAACGAAAATCCGCCAACATAGAATTTTAGAGTGTGGAAATTGGACTCCCTTATTGTTTCGTGATAGAACAATCTACCTAAATTTTGAAACAAAAATAAAATCCCATTTTTCATTTCACGGATGTGGCATCTTGTCGTGGAAGTTTGTGCGGTGTCTTAAGCTAGTGATTTATCCATTAGATTGTCTTGATATATGCATTGACTTAACAAAAGTCTTTGCATATTATGTATTTGTTCATGGAAATTATCCGGAAACTTGTGAACATGCCACATGATCAGCATAAAGTTGTGTGGTATTATGGACGAAAGATCAAGAAGTGCCAGGGTAAAAAACCTCATACATTGAAAATTTTGCCTTCTTTTAATGGCTACATTTGCTTCATCATATTAATGTTTTATTTACTAAATGCATTCCATGAATTTAGAATATGGGTTGAATTTTGAAAAGCACTTGAATATTTCTCTAAGGTTGGGTGGATACAATATGGTTGCTCAATTTGCTTCCAAAATAACATGAAAAGGGTAAAGCACGTGATATATTAGGGTAGAATGTTGTGGGATAAGGCCAAATAAAATAGGATAAAAACCAGACCAATGACAGAATTCCAAAGTATAATTTCCATTTCTCGCATTCCATTGAGGGTGTTTGCGACTTAGGCCTTCATATCTTGATTTTAGATAAATCCAGTAAATGAAGCAACTTTTGTCTTCGTACGTGATGCCAAAAGGAAGGCATAACATCACCATGCTTTTGTTACGATAACATAATGGGTGTAGCTCGTACATTATGGAATCGGATGTTGGGTAATTGTTTTCGGGTGAGGCTGGATTGTTAGGTTGGTCGAATGGTTCAACAAGAATCACACATGTATGAAATCATTTCTATTCTTCTTCATTTTTTAAAAAGCTCTGGTGGAAAATCCTACAAGAATTGGGAGACTGATATCATGCCTAGCGTACATCATTGTATCCTTATTTGTACATTACAACCCGTTAAAGTTGCATAATTGTGTCCACCGGATCGTTTGTTAAGTTAATGGCATGAAGTTGCAGATTAACTTTAGGCATACACATGTCCATCATAAACAAATGCCACAAAATCCAAATGCTCAACTCAGTGGCAACACCTTAACAGTTGATGCACAATTGTTGGCATCATTGGCAATCGTTGGATTTTCATCACGATATACATTTGCCATTAGTCAAATGTAGCCGCTCTCTCTCAACTCTTGCTCATGAACCTTGATCTAGTCACTATTCTGGTTCATGGACTTCGTAGATGCTACTACGCCCAGGGTTCTAAGTCCGCTGATGCATGTCAATCAAGCATGCCTGTGCGCCTCCTTGAAAAGGTGAGGTTAAACTAGAAAAAAAGATGGAACTGACTGACCTCAACAAAATATGTTAGGAAGGTGTTGAGTAACTTCCGATTGCTCTGGAATTCGCCGTTGGCGTCGTAGTCCAGCGATAAGCAGCAGCACCCACTGTTATGTACTTGTGTTTGTTCCCCCATGACTGTCGGTTATTTCTACTTATGTTGCAGCGGAAACTTCGTTTCTCGTTGGGTATGAATCCCGCTCTCGTCCACGCGTTTTTCTTTGGGTTTGAATCCAACGTTACTTGACTACCGTACAAGGTCACCGCCCAGAGGCATTTTTCACGTAGCTGTGTGTAGGTGGCGGGGGCCAGTGGCTGTGTGCCACAGCCAATTTCCCGCCTTTTGTTGATTGGTCCCAAAATGGAAAAAAGGGCTTCGGCGTCGGCATGACCCGTCTTTCCGTGCCGAGACCACTATCCAGATCCTTCACCAAGGGGCACTGCCAGCCGTACGGAGTAACGGCTGCCCCTGCCTCCACTTGCCAACATGGTCTTCTTACTTTTTGCGTACCTCAATGTTGTTCCCATCAAAATCGGAGGATAGCATGAACGGTCGAGAGCACGGATCGTTCGTCGATCGGATAGAGAGCGCTGTGCACAAACGCGTGAACGCATGATTAGATCCGAAGCGGGATCCTGATTCCAGCGGTTCTGAGACGCGGTTCCATCTCCTCGAATGTTGGGGCACGCGCGTGATCCCCATGGTCGATGACGATCACACAAGCAGCAGCAGCGGAGAGAACACCACTGGTTGCGGCAGAAACTTCTGTGGCCCACAGAGATTTCGCTTCTTCTGCTCTGTGTAGCAGGCGCCGCGGGGTGTACGTCGCTAGCTCCGCACCAGGCGCTCGCTCGCTCAACGGCAAGCAACAACTACATTCACCGCACCGCAAAGGCTATTCGCCGTGTGAAAACGCGCAGGAGCAAACTTCTTTTTGCGTCAGCTCCTCCTCTGGTAGCAGTGGCTATTTCGACGGAGGCTTTCGTGCCGCATTCCTTTCCACCTAAGACGTCTCCAGCCGCCCGATACGCGGCTGTGGACACCGGAGAAAGCCTTTACAGAAGCTCCTCCACCTACAGTAGGAATTGCTCAAGAGAGCCTCCTCCTCTGTGATAACTCACCGTACCTCACACACGCATCCTACTCCATAGAAGGAGCCCGCGTAGGCACGATTTCACGTAGCGTGGGACTTGGACCCTTTCCACGTGTTTACTGTACCGTTGGAACTGTGCGGAAAGCAGAAATACTCCTCGCCCCGGACAGCCTGCTAGGTTGATAACGTCAGCTACCTGCTGCTGCGCGTCAAATCTAGCAGCCGCACGGCATACCATTAAGCAGAGGACCATGAAGACGAGGTCGAAGCTTCTGCCTCGGTTCCCCGACGATGGCTACCAGTGGCTCAAGTACGGAGAGAAGAAGACCAGAAACTCAGGTTTCAGGTGAGATTCAAGTGTTTTCTCAACCGCTGGTACTCTCTAATGCTACGCTCCTTCCTTCTTCCTCCTCGTCGTCGTCGTCCTCCCCCCTCCCCCCCCCGCCCCCCTTCTCCTCCTTATGCTCCTCCTCCTCCTCCTTATGCCCCTCCTCCTCCTCCTCCTTATGCTCCTCCTCCTCCTCATCCTCCTCCTCCTCCTCATCCTCCTCGTCCTCCTCGTCCTCCTCGTCCTCCTCGTCCTCCTCGTCCTCCTCGTCC
>SZWC01024389.1:3677-33735 GCA_023375785.1 Penium margaritaceum | reverse complement strand
TGGACTCTAGTGTGTGAGCCTTAGCCTCCATGGCTAAGTGGTGTGGCTTGTGAGAGGGCTGACTTGCCCAAGCTCTAGCTCTATATGTACTCCATCATTTTGAGTGATTCAACAACCATTCTTCAGCACAAGTGATGCCCTTTCAGTCCCACATGCTCGCTGCTCCAAGGCTCCCTCTCTCCTCCAGCTCTAACAAGACAGATCGACAATCGAAGCAGGCATGTGGAAGTTTCCTGGAACGTGATCCTGTGGACCTGAAACGGAGCCGGATGGCTCCTTTCCCAACATGAGTGAATGTCTTTGATAATCAGATGCAAAGTACATGAGAACTAAAGCACTGATGCAAGAGAGTAACCAAGATTGTTGGTGATTTATACTATTACTACATAGGCATTTTCTACTTGTGACTCCGTACGACGCGTTCTATGCATTGTGTATCTCATCCCTGACATGTCGGTTTCTTTCCTCTTACTTGGATTCCACGCGGTACGTATGTTTTGGGAAAGGAGCCATCCGGCATAGTTTCAGGTCCACATATGCAAGTTTAAGGAAACTACTAGCTGCCTGGTCCGATCGTCAATCGGACCTCACCAATAGAAAGGTCAAGTAGCAAAATACCTACGGTCCACGTTTTAGGCCGATCCAACAAGGGGATTGAGAGGTAGGAAAATTTTAAGTTCCTGGGGTCATGGACCGCCGGTTTCTAGGTGACAACGGGCGATGGCTCCATGCCCTAGCCTGAGAAAAGAAAAAGGCAAGAGGTCCAGGGTCAAGACCTGATGGGAGCAATATCCAAAAATGTCCTAGATTCTTTGGTTGCCTTGTCAGAGTGTACTGACTAGGAAAAAGATATCTCTCCTTCCTTTTTAGGTGAGGTGAGATCCTTGTGTACTAACCATGGATACATGGCGATTCTCCATGGGATTGTGAGTTATCTGACCACTACGAGTGTGCCATGGGAGCATTTTCTAGCTCTCTAGGTCAAGTGTAAGTGGTTAGCCAGATTGCTAGGCTGATTTCCTCTCTTGTGAGATTATGGACTCCAGTGTGCCCTAACCTCCACGACTAAGTGGTGTGGCTTGTGAGAGGGCTGACTTGCCCAAGCTCTAGCTCTATATGTACTCCATCATTTTGAGTGATTCAATAACCATTCTTCAGCACAACTGATGCCCTTTCAGTCCTACATGCTCGCTGCTCCAAGGCTCCCTCTCTCCAGATCCAATATTTAGTATCAGAGCCAAGTTCTTCCAGTTTCAGCCAGCACAGGTCGTCATTTTGAAAGTGACAGGTTAGGGTCAAACCTTGACTAAACTTGACGATAGCAAGACAAGCTTTCCATCGAGTCCAAGATCGGAAAGATCCAACAGTCGGATTGAGAGTTATACTCAAAACGAGGTCGGCGAGGGCTACCCTCTTCTCTATGAGTAAGACTGTCGCCTTGTGATGACCATAACTCTTTTGTTTCTTTACAAATTTAAAATGTGGTACATGCATATTGTAGTATTTCTTCTAAGCTTTCCATTGAGGCAAAACTATTTGCATTCCATTGATTTGTTTGGGAGGAAACGCCGTTTACAAGCTGGCTGGTCTGAGTTGGAGTAGGAGCAGAAACATACCCTATTTTCAAGATGGCATATCTTTCAAAATCTCCTGATGATAACCATGTTTTATGGGTCACTCTGAAAGTTTTTGACCTGAATGTTACAGTAGTGGGCTGAAGTTTTTCAAATTCCCAGTATGTTGGCATCTATAGTCCATTTTTGTTAGATAGATTTCTGGCAGAAGTAGCAATAGAAGCAGGGATAGCGTCGCCATCCAAGGGAAGCGTTAAGCATCACAAAAGCTCAAAATGGTAGCAGCAGGTGAGGTCACTGTAGTCCAGTCCTTGGAGAGGCTAGAAGGATGCGCCAACTTCACGTTTTGGAAGATTTGTACCCGCCTCTTTTTGGAGGAGAGAGGCTTGTGGGAGGTGGTGAGCAGCGACGAGCGCGCTCCACCTCCACAGGCAAAAGGCATCACCGCAGTGCAGGTCGTGGAGGGGAAGATGCCACAGAAAGGTGCAGCAGATGCAAGTTCATCTACAACTGCAGCAGCAGTATATAAGGACAGGAAGAAGGATAGGCAAGCTTAGAGGCTGCTTGTTAACTTCATCTCCAACCTGCATCTTGAGTACGTGAGTGGCAAGACTACTGCAAAAGAGGAGTGGGACACGTTGTGCAAGAAGTATGGAAGCAAGGATCGTATATTTCTCATGCTTTTGGAGGAGAAGATGATGGCATTGAAAATGCAGGGTGGCAAAGAGATGGAGGCATTATTGGACAGGACAAAGGAGTCGGCAAAGCTGCGGAAAGTGACTGGCAACCCTGTGGAAGAGACGCACTTCATCATCCTCTTGCTGAGGGGACTCCCAGCAAGGTATGACACGGTGCGAGAGACATTGGAGTGCCAGCCGACTCTCGACCTGGACTTCATCTACACGCACCTGGTGCATGTAGAACTACGTTGCCGTGCAGTAAAGGACAATGGTAGCGGCAGTAGTGAAGCAGAGTTTATGGCCACAAGCTCACATAACCAGTAGCAACAGCAGTCTGGGCAACAGAGAGGCAAGAAAAAAGGTAAGTGCAACTATTACCAGAAAGAGGGGCACTATAAGAAAGAGTGTTTCGAGTTCAAGAGGGACTAGAAGGAGCAGGAGCAATAGCAAAAGGAGTAATCTCCATAGCAGTAGCAGAAGCAGCAGTCACAGCAGCGTCAGTAGTAGTTCTAGCAGCAAAACGAGACCGGCGTGCGCCATTTTGGCAACATGAATGTGGCCAAGGAGGTCCAGGATCACCTCTTCATGACGAAGTCTGACATATCGCATAAGGAGAAGGCAGATCTGGCGTGGTACAAGGACTCAGGGTATACCAAGAGCCTGATGCATCACAAGGAGTGGTTTACATTGCTGCTCTCCATTCCCTCCCGACCGATTGCTTTACGTGATGATCGAGTGGTGCATGCTGAAGGGATTGGGATTGTGGAGATGTGGTGAGAGACCCCGTGTGGCATTGAAGTAGGACTGTTCCATGGCGTGCTGTATGTACCTGATGTTGTGTTAAACCTTCTCTCAGTGTCCTCTCTCACCAACACAGGATTGCGAGTCATCTTTGACGACGACTATGACAACACCCTTGACAAGGAAACATGAGAGGAATTGGCGAGGACGTTGAAGGAAGGCGACATGTACCTGCCTGTTAGGGGCGACCAAGAGCCCGCGCGAGCAGAGTCTTGTAGCAGTGGTACAGGCCACAGATGGTGAAATCTGGCATGTGCGCTATGGCCATATTGGCATGCGCGCCTTGTAGCAACTTCAAATAAAGCGGATGGTACGTCACTTGTCCACCATCTCCAATTTTGAGTAGCAGTTGTGCATCGGCTGTTTGGAGGGGAAGCACCATTGTGAGACATTCTCTGGAGCAAGGGAGCGTGTGAAGGAGGTATTGGAGCTGGTCCACACAGACTTGTGTGGCCCGATGTAGATCCAGAGCTTTGGAGGCTCTAGGTATTTTCTCACCTTTATTGATAATTTTAGCCGTTATACTGCTGTGTACTTCCTTTCCTCCAAGGACCAGTGCTTTGCTAGGTTCAAGGAGTTCAACGCAATGGTGGAGAATCAGATTGGCAAGAAGATCAAGGGATTGCGCAGCGACCGTGGTCGAGAGTACCTGAGCAAGGAGTTCTAGGACTACCTTGCAGCAGTAGGTATCAAGGTACAGCGTACCGCGCCATACTCGCCACAACAGAACGGTGTAGCAGAACGCGCCAACCGTACCATCGTTGAGTCGGCACGCTCCATGCTGCATGCAGCTCGGCTCACATATCACTTTAGGGCCAAAGCAATGAGCACTCTGGTGTACATCAAGAATCGTAGTCCAACTAGAGGAGATGGCACCATACGAGGCGTGGTTCGGCAAGAAGCCGAGCGTGGGTCATCTTCGCACATTTTGCGACTTGGTACACATGTCTTTGCCGAAGGAGAAGCGACAGAAGTCGGACGCAAAGAGTGCACAGGTACAGATGATAGGCGAAGACATGGCAAACAAGGCCTATGGCCTCTATGAGAGGGATACAGGTCACGTCATCATCTCCAGGGATGTCGTCTTCAATGACAGTAACGTCATCGGCACCAACATTGTCTGTGAAGAGGCAGCAGAACCAGCAACTGACGAAGCAGTGGGAGCAGATATCCTTCCTGACCTCGTCTCTCCTGATCCTTCCTCCACTATGACAGTGGGAGAACTAGTCTACCCTCCCATTTCTGATGTAACAGATATAGTGGCCTCATCGGCAGAAGCAAAGGAAGGAGATATAGCACCATGAGCCAGAGCAGTTATACCTGCAGCACCGCGTCAGCTGCCCGCTAATGCCCTGGCACCAGGTTGTAAGTACCCTCTCAGGGTGCACTACAAGCCTGGTGAGCGCGGGCATTTCTGGATGCTGCAAAAACCAGACCAGATGAATTTTGTAGTTGCAGCAGATTCAGATGAGCCCACGTCCTATAAGGAGGCCATGGCTGCAATAGATACAGCAGATTGGGCACAAGCTGTGCAACAGGAGATACAATCGCAGCTCGATAAAGATGCGTGGGAGCTGAATGAGCGTCCACCTGGACGCAAAGTGATCAAGTACAAGTGGGTGTTCAAGAAGAAGCAGGGAGCAGATGGTAACCTGGAAAAGTACAAGGCGAGGCTGGTCGCCAAGGACTACTCTCAGCAAGAAGGCATTGACTACACGGAAACATTTTCTCTTATTGCAAAGTTTGCCTCTGTGCGCACACTCTTTTCTTATGCAGCAGCTGAGGACTTCGAGATTCACCACATGGATGTCAAGACGGCATTCTTGAACGGTGACTTGGAGGAGATCTACATGGAGCAGCCGGAGGAGTTCGTCAAAGATGGCCAAGAGCACCTAGTTTGCAAGTTGCAAAACTCGCTCTACGGCCTCAAGCAAGCGTCGCGCGATTGGAACCAGAAGTTGGATGCGGTGCTGCAGTGCATGGGATTTGAGCACAGCTAGTGGGACTACAGTGTGTATCGCTGACAGCATGAGCATGAGATCATCATCATCATTATCTGTGTGGATGACATGCTCCTCCTTTCCAACAGCATATCTGCATTGTAGGAGTTCAAGGAGGCCATGTGGGAGCGCTTCCAGATGTTTGATCTCCGAGAGGTGTCATACTTCCTCGACATGACCACAAATCACGCTTTCTCTTGCTGCAGTAGAGCCGCTACATCAAGGATGTCTTGTTGCGGTTGGACATGGCAGAGACAAAACCCATCGGCACGCTGCTTGAGATACGACAGTACCTCTTGAGCTTCGGTAGAGAAGCAGATGCAGCTGAGCGGCAGAAGTACCAGAGTACCGTCGGCAGTCTCATGTACCTGATGGTGGCAACCACGCTGGACCTCGCACAGGCTTTGAGCAATGTGAGCCAGTACATGGCTAATCCCGGACCTGATCACCAAAAGGCAATGAAGCTCATCTTTCGCTACCTTGCTAGAACCATCAATATCGGCATCACCTACAACGGCAATGACAATACATCATCGACTACACAGACACAGGTTGGGCTTCACACCCTGAGGACCGCAAGTCCATCTCTGGACATATGTTCCTCATCATTGGCATGGCCATCAGCTGGTACAGCAAGCGGCAAGTGGTCATGGCCACCTCAAGCACGGAAACGAAGTACGTCTCTCTCAATTGTGGAGCAAAAGAAGCAGTTTGGTTTCAGCGTCTCATGGCGGAGATAAGTGGGAGTGCAGTAGTTCTAGTTCCTGTACGCATCGACAACCAGAGCACAATCTCTCTCACCAAGATTCCTGAACACCATGCATGCACCAAGTACATTGACATCACATATCAGACCATCAGACACATGGTGTAAGAGGGTGCTATCAAGTTGGAGTTTACTCCAACCAATAAGCAGGTTACTGGTTTCTACACCAAGCCAATGACCCGTGAGAAGTAATAGTTCTGCATGAAGGCATGTGGACTCAGCCCACTCTGACTGTGGCAAAGTGGGAGACTGTTGGACAATGAGCCATCCGGCTCACTTTCAGGTCTACAGGAGCAAGTTCCAAGAAACTACCAGATGCATACTATGATCATCAATCCGACATCACCATTGGAAAGATCAGGTAGCAATTTATCTACGGTCCATGGTTTCGGCCAATCCAACGGTCGGATTGAGAGATATGAATTTTCGAAGTTTTTGGGGTCATGGACCACCAGTGTATGGGTGATCTAGATCAAGACCTGATGGGAGAAATATCCAAAAGGTCCTAGATTCTTGGATTGTATTGTCAGAGTGTGCTGACTAGGAAAAAGATACCTCTCCCTACTTTTTAGATGAGATGAGATCCTTGCGTGCTAGTTATGGATACATGGAAATTCTACCATGAGAGCATTTTCTAGCTCTCTAGGTTGTGTATAAGAGGTCAGTCTGATTGCTAGGCTGATTTCCTCTCTTGTGTGAGATTATGGACTCTAGTGTATGAGCCTTAGCCTCCATGGCCAAGTGATGTGGCTTGTGAGAAGGCTGACTTACCCAAGCTCTAGCTTAGTATGTACTCCATCATTTTGAGTGATTCAACAACCATTCTTCAGCACAACTGATGTCCTTTTAGTCCCACATGCTTGCTGCTCTGAGGCTCCCTCTTTCCTCCAGTTCCAACAGTATGCATACCACGGGTCTCGTCCTCAAGTACAGGGAACGTCATTCTCCTATCTCTACTGAGTTATCTTCTACATCTGCAGCTTGCAAGTACGGTCTTTGTATTCTTCTTTGAATGTTCGTCCTCCGCAATGTGCCCCTCAAGTATTCCTCCATGATTGATATGCCAACTCCGGCACTAATTGATTGTTGTTCCTGTAATCGCTCCGTCTACACGTCTCCCTTGATTAGCTCCACAACTGTTATTGGATCTTGAGAAGAGAGGGAGCTTTGGAGCAGCGAGCATGTGGGACTGAAAGGGCATCAGTTGTGCTGAAGAATGATTGTTGAATACTCAAAATGATGGAGTACATATAGGGCTAGAGCTTGGGCAAGTCAGCTCTCTCACAAGCCACACCACTTAGCCATGGAGGCTAAGGCTCACACACTAGAGACCACAATCTCATACAAGGGAGGAAATCAGCCTAATAATCAGGCTGACCAGTCACACATGACCTAGAGAGCTAGATAATACTCTCATGGCACACTCCTAGTGGCCACATAACCCACAATCCCATGGAGAATTGCCATGTGTCCATGGCTAGCACACAAGGATCTCACCTCACCCAAAAAGTAAGGAGAGGTACCTTTATCCTAGTCAGCACACTCTGACAATGCAATCCTAAGACCAAGGACCTTTTTGGATATTTCTCCCATCAGGTCTTGACCCTAGACCTCTTGCCTTTTTCTTTTCTCAAGCTAAGGCATGGAGCCATCGCCCATGGCCATCCAGACATCGGTGGTCCATGACCCCCGTAACTTCGAACATTCACATCTCCCAATCCGACCGATGGATCGGCCTGAAACTTAGGCCGTAGATAATTTGCCAGCTCATCTTTCTAATGGTGAAGACGGATCGACGATCGGAGCAGGCATCTGGAAGTTTCCTAAAACTTGCTCCTGTGGACGTGAAACTAAGCCGGATGGCTCCTTTCCCAACAATCTCCCACTTTGCCGCAGTCAGAGTGGGCTGAGTCCACATGCCTTCATGCAGAACTGCTGCTTCTCTCGGGTCACTGGCTTGGTGCAGAAATCAGCGACCTGCCTGCTGGTTGGAGTAAACTCCAGCTTGATAGCACCCTCTTGCACCATGTGCCTGATGAAGTGATATGCGATGTCAATGTGCTTGGTGTGTGCATGGTGCTCAGGATTCTTGGCGAGTGCGATTGCGCTCTGGTTGTCGACGCGCACAGGAACTGGAACTGCTGCACTCCCCCTCATCTCCGCCATGAGGCGCTGAAGCCGAACTGCTTCCTTTGCTCCAAAACTGAGAGAGACGTACATAGCTTCCGTGCTTGAGGTGGCTACGACCACGTGCCGCTTGCTGCACCAGCTGATGGCTCCACCATTCATGAGGAACACATGTCCAGATATGGACTTGCGGTCCTCAGGGTTTGAAGCCCAATCTGCGTCTGTATAGCCGATGATGTTGTTGTCGTTGCTATTGTAGGTGATGCCGATGTTGATGGTTCCAGCAAGGTAACGGAAGATCCGCTTCAATGCCTTCTGGTGCTCAGGTTCGGAATTCGCCATGTTCTGGCTCACAGCGCTCACAGCCTGTGCGAGGTCCGGCCTGGTTGCCACCAACAGGTACATGAGACTGCCGATGGCGCTCTGGTACTTCTGGCGCTCAGCTGCATCTGCTTCTCCACTGAAGCTCACGAGGTACTGCCGCGTATCCAGCGGCGTACCGATGGGTTTGGCCTCTGCCATTCCGAACCGCTACAGGACGTCCTTGATGTAGCGACTCTGCTGTAGCGAGAGAGAGCGTGATTTGCGGTCACGCATGATCTGGATGCCGAGGAAGTATGACGCCTCCCCGAGATCAGACATCTGGAAGCGCTCCTGCATCGCCTCCTTGAACTCCTGCAGTGTAGACATGCTGTTGGAAAGGAGGAGNACCATCAGGTACATAAGACTGCCGACGGCGCTCTGGTACTTCTGCCGCTCAGCTGCATCTGCTTCTCCACTGAAGCTCACGAGGTACTGCCGCGTATCCAGCGGCGTACCGATGGGTTTGGCCTCTGCCATTCCGAACCGCTACAGGACGTCCTTGATGTAGCGACTCTGCTGTAGCGAGAGAGAGCGTGATTTGCGGTCACGCATGATCTGGATGCCGAGGAAGTATGACGCCTCCCCGAGATCAGACATCTGGAAGCGCTCCTGCATCGCCTCCTTGAACTCCTGCAGTGTAGACATGCTGTTGGAAAGGAGGAGCATGTCATCCACATAAACAATGATGATGAGGATCTCATGCTCATGCTGCCAGTGATTAATGCTATAGTCACACTCGCTGCGCTCAAACCCCATGCACTGCAACGCCGCATCCAGCTTTTGGTTCCAAGCACGCGACGCTTGCTTGAGGCCGTACAGCGACTTTTGCAGCTTGCAAACCAGGTGCTCCTGACCATCCATGACGAACCCCTCCGGCTGCTCCATGTAGATGTCTTCCTCCAAGTCACCATTCAAAAATGCCGTCTTGACATCCATGAGATGAACCTCAAAGTCCCCAGCTGCTGCATAACAGAGGAGCGTACGCACACAGGCAAACTTTGTAATAGGGACAAAAGTTTCTGTGTAGTGGATGCCCTCCTGCTGCGAGTAGCCCTTGGCGACCAGCCTCACCTTGTACTTTTCCAGGTTACTATCTGCTCCCCGCTTCTTCTTGAATACCCACTTGCACTTTATCACCTTACGTCCAGGTGGACACTCAGTCAGCTCCCACGTGCCGTTGTCCAGCTGCGACTATATCTCCTGCTGCACGGCTTGCGCCCAATCTGCTGCGTCCGGTGCAGTCATGGCCTCCTTGTATGACATTGGCTCATCTGAATCTGCTGCAACTGCGACGTTCATCTGTTCTGGTTTTTGCAGCCTCCAGAGATGGCCGCGCTCACCAGGCTTGCAACGCACCCTAAGAGGGTACCTGCGACCTGGTACTGGAGCGTTAGCGGGCGACTGGCGCGGTGCTGCTGGCACAACTGCTGCTGTTGGTGGTACTATCTCTCCCTCCTCTGCTTCTGCCGATGAGGCTGCTGTATCTACTGCATCAGACATGGAAGAGTAGAATGATTCTCCTACTGTCACAGTAGAGGAAGGATCGGGAGAGACTGGGTCAGGAAGGATTTTTGCTCCCACTATCTCGTCAGCTGCTGGTTCTACTGCCTCTTCAAAGATAATGTTGGTGCCGATGACGTTTCTCTCGTTGGTGACGACATCCCTGGAGATGATGACGTGGCCTGTATCCCTCTCGTAGAGGCGATAGGCCTTGCTTGCCACGTCGTAGCCAATCATCAGCATCTGCGCACTCTTTGCGTCCCATTTCTGTTGGGAAAGGAGCCGTCCGGCTCAGTTTCAGGTCCACAAGAGCAAGTTCCAGAACAATTCCAGATGCCTGCTTCGATCATCGATCCGTCTTCTTCATTAGAAAGATCAGGTGGCAAATTATCTACGGTCCAAGTTTCAAGCCGATCCAATAGTCGGATTGGGAGATATGAATTTTTTAAGTTTCAGGGGTCATGGACCGCCGATGTCTAGGTGGCCATGGGCGATGGCTCCATGCCTTAGCCTGAGAAAAGAAAAAGGCAAGAGGTCCAGGGTCAAGACCTGATGGGAGAAATATCCAAAAAGGTCCTTGGTCTTAGGATTGCCTTGTCAGAGTGTGCTGACTAGGATAAAGGTACCTCTCCTTACTTTTTAGCTGAGGTGAGATCCTTGTGTGCTAGCCATGGACACATGGCGATTCTCCATGGGTTTGTGGGTGATATGACCACTAGGAGTGTTCCATGAGAGCATTCTCTAGCTCTCTAGGTCGTGTGTGACTGGTCAGCCTGATTGTTAGGCTGATTTCCTCCCTTCTGTGAGATTATGGACTCTAGTGTGTGAGCCTTAGCCTCCATGGCTAAGTGGTGTGGCTTGTGAGAGGGCTGACTTGCCCAAGCTCTAGCTCTATATGTACTCCATCATTTTGAGTGATTTAACAACCATTCTTTAGCACAAGTGATGCCCTTTCAGTCCCACATGCTCGCTGCTCCAAGACTCCCTCTCTCCTCCAGATCCAACGATTTTTTCCGCTTCTCCTTGGGCACGTGCATGTGCGCCAGGCTACCAAATGCTCGGAGATGACCCACGCTTGGTTTCTTGCCGCACCACGCCTCGTACAGCGTCATCTGCTCTAGTGCCTTAGTTGGACTGCGGTTCTTGATGTAGACCACAGTGCTCACGGCTTCAGCCCAGAAGTCGTAGGTCAGTCGAGCCGCGTGCAGCATGGAGCGCGCCGACTCCACAATGGTACGGTTGGCGCGTTCTTCTAGACCATTCTGCTGCGGCGAGTACGGCACGGTACGCTGCGCCTTGATGCCAGCTACTGGGAGGTAGTCCTGGAACTCCTTGCTTAGGTACTCTCCACTGCGATCGTTGCGCAGTGCCTTTATCTTCTTGCCAGTCTGGTTCTCCACCATGGCCTTGAACTCCTTGAACCTGTTAAAGCACTGGTCCTTGGAAGGATGGAAGTACACAGCAGTGTAACGGCTGAAATCATCAATGAAGGTCAGGAAATACCTTGAGTCTCCAAAGCTCTGGGTCTGCATCGGTCCGCACAAGTCCGTGTGGACCAGCTCCAACACCTCTTTCGCACGCTCCCCTACTCCAGAGAACGCCTCCCAGTGCTGCTTCCCCTCCAAACAGCCGATGCACAACTGCTGCTCAAAGTTAGAGATGGTAGGCAGGTCACGCACCATCTGCTTTGCTTGAAGCTGCTGCAAGGCACGCATGCCGATGTGGCCGTAGCGCATATACCAGATCTCGCCATCTGTTGCCTGCACCACTACTGCAAGACTCTACTCACACGGGATCTTGGTCGCCCCCAGCACGCGGTACATGTCGCCCTCCTTCACCGACCTGGCCAACTCCTCTCCTGTATCCTTGTTGAGGATGTAGTCATAGTCATCATCAAAGACGATGCGCAGTCCTGTGTTTGTAAGAGAGGAGACTGAGAGGAGGTTGAATGCAGCATCAGGTACATACAGCACGCCATGGATCACTCCCACTTCAATGCCACGTGGGATCTCCAACCACATCTCCACAATCCTTATCCCCTCAGCATACACCACTCGATCATCATCTATAGTAATAGGACGGGGAGGGATGGACAGCAGCTGCGTAAACCACTCCTTGTGATGTGTGAGGCTCTTGGTACACCCTGAGTCCTTGTATCATGCGAGATCCGCCTTCTCCACCTGCGACATGTCAGACTTTGCCATGAAGAGACGGTCGCACACCTCCTTGGCCACATTCATGTTGCCAAAGTGGCGCACCCCAGCATGGTTTTGCTGCTGCTGCTGCTACTGCTGACGCTGCTGTGACTACTGCTGCTCCTGTTGTTGCTTTTGCTCCTGCTGCTGGGATGACTGCTGCTGCTATTGCTCCTTCTGGTCCCTCTTGAGCTTGAAATACTCCTTTTTGTAGTGTCCCTCTTTCTGGCAGTAGTAGCATTTGCCTTTCTTTTTGCCTCTCTGCTGCCCAGACTGCTACTGCTCCTGCTGGTTGCGTGAGCTTGTGGCCACAAAAGCTGCGTCATCGTTGCCGCCGCCATTGCGCTTTGCTGCATTGCGACGCAATTCCACCTGCACCAGGTGTGTGCAGATGAAGTCGAGGTCGAGAGTTGGCTGGCACTCCAGCGTCTCTCGTACCGTGTCGTAACTGGTTGGGAGTCCCCTCAGCAAGAGGAGGATGAAGCGCGTCTCTTCCACAGGGTTGCCGGCCGCTCTCAGGTGCTTCACCAGCTCCTTTGCCCTATCCAGGTACGCCTCCATCCCTTACCACCCTGCATTTTCAGCGCCATCATCTTTTCCTCCAAAAGCATGAGGAATGCAGGATCCTTGCTCTCATACTTCTTGCATAACGTGTCCCACCCCTCCTTTGCAGTAGCCTTGTCACTCACGTGCTAAAGGATGGTTATTGAATCACTCAAAATGATGGAGTACATATAGAGCTAGAGCTTGGGCAAGTCAGCCCTATCACAAGCCACACCACTTAGCCATGGAGGCTAAGGCTCACACACTAGAGTCCACAATCTCACACAAGGGAGGAAATCAGCCTAGCAATCAGGATGACCACTCATACACGACCTAGAGAGCTAGGAAATGCTTTCATGGCACACTCCTAGTGGTCACATAACCCACAATCCCATGGAGAATCGCCATGTGTCCATGGCTAGCACACAAGGATCTCACCTCACCTAAAATGAAAAGAGAGGTACCTTTATCCTAGTCAGCACACTCTGACAAGGCAATCCTAAGANATGATGGAGTACATATAGAGCTAGAGCTTGGGCAAGTCAGCCCTATCACAAGCCACACCACTTAGCCATGGAGGCTAAGGCTCACACACTAGAGTCCACAATCTCACACAAGGGAGGAAATCAGCCTAGCAATCAGGATGACCACTCATACACGACCTAGAGAGCTAGGAAATGCTTTCATGGCACACTCCTAGTGGTCACATAACCCACAATCCCATGGAGAATCGCCATGTGTCCATGGCTAGCACACAAGGATCTCACCTCACCTAAAATGAAAAGAGAGGTACCTTTATCCTAGTCAGCACACTCTGACAAGGCAATCCTAAGACCAAGGACCTTTTTGGATATTTCTCCCATCAGGTCTTGACCCTGGACCTCTTGCCTTTTTATTTTCTTAGGCTAAGGCATGGAGCCATCGCCCACGGCCATCCAGACATCGGCGTCCATGACCCTCGAAACTTCAAAAATTCATATCTCCCAATCCGACAGATGGATCGGCCTGAAACTTCGACCGTAGATTATTTGCCAGCTGATCTTTCTAATGGTGAAGACCAATCGATGATCGGAGCAGGCATCTGGAAGTTTCCCGGGACTAGCTCCTGTGGACCTCAAACTGAGCCGGATGGCTCCTTTCCCAACAGCTCTCATACTTCTTGCACAACGTGTCCCACCCCTCCTTTGCATTAGCCTTGTCACTCACGTACTGAAGATGTGGGTTGGAGATGGTGTTGACAAGCAACATGTAGGCCTGCCTGTCAATCTTCTTCGACTCCTCATACACCGTCGCTGCAGTTGTAGATGAACTTGCATCTGCTGCACCTTTCTGCGGCGTCTTCCCCGCCACCACCTCAGCTGCGGTGATGCCTTTTGCCTGTGGAGGCGGAGCGCGCTCGTTGTCGCTCACTACCTCCCACAAGCCCCTCTCCTCCAAAAGGAGGCTGGTACGGATCTTCCAAAACGTGAAATTGGCGCGTCCTTCCAGCCTCTCCAAGGGCTGGGCTGCTGTTACCTTACCTGCTGCTACCATTTTGAGCTTTGGTGATGCTCAACGCTGCCCTTGGGTGGCGGCGCTATCCCTGCTTCTGCTGCTGCTTCTGCCAGAAATCTGTCTGACAGAAAATGGACTGTTGATGCTAGCAGACTATGAATTTGGAAAAACTTAGCCCACCACTAGCAAATTCAGCTCAAAACCTTTGAGATGGACCCATAAAACAGGGTCATCAACAGGGGATTGTGAAAGATATGCCCTCTTGAAAACAGGGTGTCCTTCTGCTCCTACTCCAACTCAGACCAGCCAGCTTGTAAACAGATTTTCACCCAAAGAAATCAATGGAATGCAAATATTTTTGCACCAATAGAAAGCTTAGGAAAAGTACTACAATTCGCATGTGCCACTTTTTAAATTTGACAAAGAAACGAGAGAGTTATTGTCATCACAAGGCGACAGTCGTACTCATAGAGAAGAGTGTAGCCCTGGGCAACCTCGTTTAGAGCATACCTCTCAATCCGATTGTTGGATCGTCGCGATCATCAGCTCGTTTGAAAGCTTGTCTCACGAACTTGAAGATCGAGTGGTTGATCGTTACATTTGGTCAAGGTTTTATCCTAAGCCGTCACTCTCAAAGTGATGGCCTGTACTGGCTGCATCTGGCAGAACCTGGCTCTGATACCAAGTATTGGATCTTGAGGAGAGAGGGAGCTTTGGAGCAGCGAGCATGTGGGACTGAAAGGGCATCAGTTGTGCTGAAGAATGGTTGTTGAATCACTCAAAATGATGGAGTACATATAGAGCTAGAGTTTGGGCAAGTCAGCCCTCTTACAAGCCACACCTCTTAGCCATGGAGGCTTAGGCTCACACACTAGAGTCCACAATCTCATACAAGGGAGGAAATCAGCCTAACAATCAGGCTGACCAGTCACACATGACCTAGAGAGCTAGAGAATGCTCTCATGGCACACTCCTAGTGGTCACATAACCCACAATCCCATGGAGAATCGCCATGTGTCCATGGCTAGCACTGAAGGATCTCACCTCACCTAAAAAGTAAGGAGAGGTACCTTTATCCTAGTCATCAGACTCTGACAAGGCAATCCTAAGACCAAGGACCTTTTTGGATATTTCTCCCATCAGGTCTTGACCCTGGACCTGTTGCCTTTTTCTTTTCTCAGGCTAAGGCATGGAGCCATCGCCCATGGCCACCCAGACATCGACGGTCCATGACCCCCGAAACTTTGAAAATTCATATCTACCAATCCGACCGTTGGATTGGCCTGAAACTTGAACTGTAGATAATTTGCCACCTGATCTTTCCAATGGTTAAAACGGATCAACAATCGGAGCAGGCACCTGGAAGTTTCCTGGAACTTGCTCTTGTGGACCTGAAACTGAGCCGGACGGCTCCTTTCTCAACAACTGTACCTTTGTCCTGCGGCTCCTCCCCTGTTCCTTCTCCACCGCGGATGTTCTTGCTGCTTTTCCCGCCCTTCGGCAACAAGCGTTTGAGATAACGATAGGTCGGCCGGTGTAGATGACAATATCAACCTGTGACACCTTCCCTCCATTTGACGCGTTATACGCTCTTCCTTCATTCCTTGCTATCCCATACTCGACTGTTCTCTCCACGGGAGCCAGCGTGCCTTTGCGCGGTTTTATACATCCCTAGTTCCCTCTCCCGCGGAATGGTTTCCCCGCGGATCAGCGGCAGAAGTTTGCATGACAGATACTTCCTCGCATTTATTGATGATTTCAACTGTTATACAGCTGTGTACTTGCTTGAAGCTGAGGACAAGTGCTTTGACAGGTTCAAGGAGTTCAAGGCTATAAAGGAGAACCAGACCGGTAAGAAGATCAACGTAGTATGTAACGACCATGATGGAGAGTACATGAGTAAGGAATATCAAGACTACCTCGCATCAGCTCGCATGAAGGTGCAGCGTACCGTACCGCATTTGCCGCAATAGAATGGTATATTAGAACACACCAACAACACCATCGTCGAGTTAGTATGCTCCATGTTACACGCGACTCAGCTGATCTAGACCTTCTCGGGGAAGCCGTGAGCAGTGCTCTTTACATCAAGAATCACAGTCCTACAAAGGTCCTAGAGTAGATGATCGCGTACGAGGCGTGGTTCCGCAAGAAGGTGAGCGTGGATCATCTCTGAGCATTAAGCAACTTGGCACACGTGCACGTACCCAAAGAGAAACAACAGAAGTGGGACACAAAGAGTATGTAGATACTAGTGGTCAGTTATGACGAGACGCAAAGGCGTATGGCCTTTATGAGAGGGATACGAGAAACCTCATCTCCAAGGATGTCATTAGTAACTACATTGTTTCTAAAGAGGTAGCAGAACCAGAATCTAAACAAGCAATGGGAGAAGAAATCCTCCCTGATCTAGTCTCTCCTGACCTTCCACTATGATAGTGGGAGAACCACTCTACTCTTCCATGTCTGATGCTCTAGAGATAGTAGCCACATTCGCAAAAGCAACGGAAGGAGATGTAGTACCACCAACAGCAGCAGTTATGCCAATAGCACTGCACCAGCCGCCTACCAACACTTCAATACCAGGATGCGCTATAAACTTGGTGACCATGGCCATTTTTTGATGAACATCACAGTTACAGAAGACTCTAATGACCAGACGTCATACAAGGAGGCCATGACTGTACCAGATGTAGCTTCGGTGCAAGTCGTGTAGCAGGAGATATAGTCACAGTTGGACTACGGCACGTGTGAGCTGATTGAGCGTCCACTTAGACGCAAGGTAATCAAGTATAAATAGGTGCTCAAGAAGAATCCGGGAGCAAATGGTATCTTGGAAAAAGTACAAAGCCAGGCTGGTCGCAAAAGGCTATCTACAGCATGAGGACATCGACTAAAATGAAATGTTTGTCTTTGTTACAAAGTTTGCCTCTGTACACACACTATTATCTTATGCAGTAGCTGATGACTTTGAGGTTCACACTTGGATGTCAATATAGCATTCTTGAATGGTGACTTTGAGAAGGAAATCTACATGGAGCAGCCATAGGGGTTCGTCATGGATGGCCAAAAGTACATTGTTTGCAAGCTTGAGAAGTCGATGTACAGCCTTAAGTAAGCATTACGTGCTTGGAATAAGGAGTTGGATGTGGCATTGTATGGGATTTTAGCACAAGTGTGACTACAACGCGTATTGCTAGTAGTATAAGTATGAGATCCTCATCATCAATATCTATGAAGATGACATGCTCCTCTTTTCCAATAGTATACTTGCACTGCAAGAGTTCAAAGACTCCATACAATAAAGCTTCTAAATATCTGATCTCGGTAGGTATATACTCCCTTGGCATCCAGATCACGTATGAACACAAATCACACTCTCTCTTTCTATAGGAGAGTCACTACATCAAGAACATCTTGTAGAGGTTCAGTATAGTAAAGGCCAAATCCATCAACACGCCATAGGACACGCAACATTACCTCGTTAGCTTCAGTGGAGAAGCAGATACAGTTGAGCGGCAGAACTACCAAAGTACCGTCAGCAGTATCATGTACCTGATGGTGGCAACCTGGCCGGACCTCGCACAGACTATGAGCGCTATGACCTTGTACATGGCTAATCCCGGTCATAAGTACCACAAGGTAGTGAAGTATATTTTCTGCTACCTTGCCAGAACCATCAATATCAGCATCACCTATAACGGTAACAATAATAGCATCATCCGCTACACAGATGTAAAATAGGCTTCAAACCTTAAGAACCACAAGTCCATCTCTTGACATATATTTCTCATGAATAGCGCTACCATCAGCTTGTGCAACAGGCAAAAGTTGGTCTTGTCCACCTCAAGCACAAAAGCAAAGTAGGTATCTCTTAGTTTTGGAGCCAAGGAAGCAGTTTTGCTTCAGCGTCTCATACCACAGATGAATGGGATTGTAAAAAATGTAATTCCCATGTATTTGGATAAACGAACAGCAATTGCATTTGCCAGGAATGCCAAGAAACGCCAAGTCCTTTGACATCGCCTATCACTTCATTATGCACATGGTATAAGACGATCCTATCAATCTAGAGTTCACTCCAACCAGCAAGGAAGTAATTAATTTTTGTACCAAGCCAGTGACCTATGCGAAATAATAGATTTGCATAAAGGTATGTGGACTAAGCCCATATTAACTGCAGCAAAGAAGGAGATTATTTCAAAAGGAGCCATCTGGCTCAGTTTCAGGTCCACAAGAGCGAGTTCCAGGGAAGTCCTAGATTCTTTCTCCGACCATAAATCTGCCTTTCTCATTGGAAATATCAAGGGGAAAATTATCTACGGTCCAAGATTCGGGCCGATCCAACGGTCCAAGTACGATATATGAATTTTTTAGGTCTCTGGGATAATGGACTACTGATATCTGAGTGACCATGGGTGACGGCTCCATGCGTTAGCGTGAGGATTGAAAAACGCAAGAAGTCCAGGCTCAATACTTGATGGGAGAATTGTCCAAAAAGGTCCTTGGTCTTAGGAATGCCTTGTCAGAGTGTACTGACTAGGATAAAGGTACATATCCTTACTTTTATGGTGAGATGGGATCCTTGTCTGTTAGCCATGGACAAATGTGTCAACCTGCCTGAGGCGACCGTCTACAAAATGCGTTCCGACACAATTGTTCCCGTCGACCGCTCTTGGTATTGCAACCAAGAGGTGATATCACCCTCAGAGCCAAGGTTCCACACTGAGCAGTTCATAGGAATCACTTTCTTGCACTGTGTCCTTAGCACCTGGTCACTTTCGCGTGAGGAGCTAACTCTTGGGGCTTAAACCAACCAATGTTCCTTTAGTGTCTGCCTCTGGTGGACAACTCTGTGAGGAGTCTCAAAGGTAAGAGCTGTACTCAATGACAAGCAATTGACAGGTTCTTATAATCCTCGAGCCAGCCTCTAGCCTAGGCACGCAGTGGCTCCTTGGATGAGCCACTTTGGGGGCAATCTGGATTGCGTCATCCCCCTGCCTACTATTGACCTGATATGCTCCTTGTCCATTGCTGACATTTGGACAGGCACAGGACAGACTAGGCATGCACTGCTCCCTTGGAATAAGTCCCCTAAGTCTGGTCCCAATAGACAAGGCATGCACTGCTCCTTTGGAGCAAGTCCCCTTGGTCTAAACTGGATAGTATAGCCTTCAAACACGACCTAGGACAACTCCTTGTGTCTTAAACGTTCCAGAGTTAGTCTCTGGAGCGAGAGGTCACTGGGTCAAATCCCAGTCCAGTGACTAATTTTCTTTGTGAACAAAGGGGGACTGGAAGGTTCTAATAGGCATCTTAGAACATTCGAAGGTCCTTGGTGGCTGGCGCCACTTGGCGGTCACTGGGAGTGTCATGTAGGCAGGGGGGATGACGCAATCCAGATTGCCCCCAAAGTGGCTCATCCAAGGAGCCACTATGCGCCTAGGCTAGAGGCTGGCTCTAGGACTATAAGAACCTGTCAGTTACCTGTCATTGAGTACAGATCTTACCTTTGAGACTCCTCATAGAGTTGTCCACCAGAGGCAGAGACTAAAGAAGCATTGATTAGTCTAAGCCCCAGGAGTTAGCTCCTCGCGCAAAACTAACCAGGTGCTANGTCCTTGGTGGCTGGCGCCACTTGGCGGTCACTGGGAGTGTCATGTAGGCAGGGGGGATGACGCAATCCAGATTGCCCCCAAAGTGGCTCATCCAAGGAGCCACTATGCGCCTAGGCTAGAGGCTGGCTCTAGGACTATAAGAACCTGTCAGTTACCTGTCATTGAGTACAGATCTTACCTTTGAGACTCCTCATAGAGTTGTCCACCAGAGGCAGAGACTAAAGAAGCATTGATTAGTCTAAGCCCCAGGAGTTAGCTCCTCGCGCAAAACTAACCAGGTGCTAAGGACACAGTACAAGGAAGTGATTCCTATGAACTGCTCAGTGTAGAACCTTGGCTCTGAGGATGACATCATCTCTTGGTTGTAATACCAAGAGCGGTCAGCGGGAATCATTGTGTCAGAACCCGTTTTTCTAGACCGTCGCCTCAGGCAGGTTGACAAAAGGTTATGGGTCCACACTGACTAGTTATAAGGCACGCTTGTATGCAACTTTTGCCCTCTCTGTATTGCAGCGCGCATCAGTTCCATCAGCTCCATCAGCTCCATCAGCTCCATCAGCTCCATTAGCTCCATCTGCTCCATCTGCTCCATCAGCTCCAATAGCAGGTACTAGCACTTAGCGGACAAGGGGCAAGGATAAGCTCTGTCCTTGGAGATATGATCCTTGGACCCTAACTAGGATAAGCTCTATCCTTGGAGGTACGACCCTGGGTTTACTAGTGTGCGTTCTTCTCTATTTGTAGGTTATCAACGGCCAAGGGATAAACAACGGATTTGCACCACCTAAACCGGTAGCAGACAACAGCCTACATGAGCTTACATTGGCCTCAATGAAGGAGAAAAGCAGAAAAGAAGAGAAGCAGAGAAGCAGTATGACGACACCCACGACACTCACTCTTGAGTAGGTCAACGGTGGGATATTTAAGTTCATAGGGACACGTTTTCCCTTGTGGAAATGGCAATTTGAGATTGTCATGAGAGTACGTGGCTACTTGAAGATGTTCCTTGGAGAAGATGTTGAACCTCCAAAACACATGCTGGATATGAAGCGTGGAGTGTCAAAATGACATGGCGCTTGTGATTCTTGTGACATTAGTGCATGAGTCACAGCATGTCCACCTCCAAGGTATCACACATACATCAAAGGCTTATGAGAAGCTTGCACGTGTACACCAATCAATGGCTCTTGCAAATCGCCTCTTCATCCTTCAAAAATTGATTCCGATGAGGGGGGGCAAGGGAGAGTCCATTCCAGACTTCCTATTGCAGTTTGAAGGACTGCTATAGTAAGTGACCCAAATGAACTGGGAAACCGACACCAACATGTAGGCCATGATCCTCCTCATGGCGCTACCTGAAAGCTGGGGACCTCTGATCACTGTTTTTTGCGGTTGGAAGGAGGAAGATTTGACGTATGAGGCAATATCTCAGTACGTACGCAACGAGGCCATGCGTCGCAGCGGAAGTGAGGCTAATATTTCAGCCTATGTTACACAGTATGGTTGTTGTGGCAATAACTCCTCTTCTGGTCAGAGTAGCAGCGGAAGCGGTGGCAGTGGAGGAAGGGGCAATGGTGGCAATGGAAAGGGTTCAAAGCGTCCTGGCAAGCCTAGGCATTGGACACGGGAGTGCAGGGCTCCCAAGAAGGAAGAGGAAGATCATGGTGGCAGATATGAGGGCAAAGGAAAGGATAATGACTTGACTAACATAATGACTGAGAGCGTGCCGGCAACCAAGGGAGTGGTACTGCTCAAGCGTGGAACCTACGGGCTTGACTCTGGCACAAACCACCACTCTTCAAGGAAGAAGGATGGGTTCATCTCCATTGGGGACACTAAACGTAGCTTCAGGTGTGCCTACTGCCTTCTCCATGTACAAGGCGAGGGAAATAAATTGATCAGCATCAACGTGAACGATGCTCAAAAAGACTTAAAGCTGGAGAATGTCATCTACATGTCGTCTTTTGCGGCAAACCTATTGTCAGTGTCCAAAATCACGGACCACGATATGACGGTCGTCTTTACAGAGGAGGGGGCCGTGATTATTAAGACCAAGGACATCAAGATCTCCTATCCCAAGGAGAGTCTTGTCGCACAGGTCCTGAGAGTTTATGGACTTTACGTGCTGCAAACCAAGCCCCTTGAGGGTACAAATGAGGGATATTCAACGGTTGAAGAGTCCAAGTCTCCAAAGCCTGATGTAGCACCACAGGCTGTCACCATGGTAGCCAACTCTACCAACGACACAGATACTCAGTTGTGGCACAGGTGGTTTGGCCATGTGACAACACACTGCAACCTATGCAGCAGCACGAAGTGGTTCATGGAATGGAGGGATGGAAGGCCAACAAAAAGGGAAAGTGCAAGAAGCTATGTCAGCCATGCCTCCAAGGCAAGGCAAAGGGAAAGCCCTTTGAGCATAATGGGCAATGTGCGGAAGCAATCTTAGACCTGATTCACTCTGATGTGTGTAGACTATTCCGTACTCCTTCGAACGGAGGCAATAAGTATTCCTTGACCTTCATCGATGACCACAGTCGCAAGATGTGGATCTAATTCCTCAAGACAAAGGGAGAGGTCAAGGAGAAGCTGCAAGAGTTTGTCGCGATAGTAGAGCGGTAGAAAATCAAGAAGGTCAAGGCACTGCGCACGGATAACGGTGGTGAGTACGAGGCGTGCAAAGGCTGGTTGAGCCAACACGGCATCAACCACCAGACCACCACGCCTTATACCCCCTTGAGTAATGACGTTGCCGAGCGGATGAACCAGACTATCCTTGGCATGACAGGAAGCATACTCTTCGACGCCAAAGTCCCACCTCGCTTTTGGACTGAAGCTACAAGAACTGTTTGCTATCTTGTGAATCTCAGTCCGGTAACTGCGCTTGGAAGGCGCGGTAAGAAGCAGCGAGAGAACCAGCTCAGGATACCACAGGAGGCTTGGTGAGGGAAGAAGGCAGAGGCCTCACACTTGAGGGTCTTTGGCCATACTACTGTTGGAACTGGAGGAGAGGGAGCTTTGCAGCAGCGAGTATGTGGGACTGAAAGGATATCACCTGTGCTGAAGAATGGTTGTCGAATCACTCAAAATGATGGAGTACATATAGAGCTAGAACTTGGGCAAGTCAGTTCTCTCACAAGCTACACCACTTAGCCGTGGAGGCTAAGGCTCACACACTAGAGTCCACAATCTCACACAAGGGAGGAAATCAGCCTAACAATCAGGCTGACCAGTCACACACGACCTAGAGAGCTAGAGAATGCTCTCATGGNTACAAGAACTCTTTGCTATCTTGTGCATCTCAGTCCAGTAACTGCGCTTGGAAGGCGCGGTTAGAAGCAGCGAGAGAACCAGCTCAGGATACCACAGGAGGCTTGGTCAGGGAAGAAGCCAGAGGCCTCACACTTGAGGGTCTTTGGCCATACTGCTGTTGGAACTGGAGGAGAGGGAGCTTTGGAGCAGCGAGCATGTGGTATCACTTGTGCTGAAGAATGGTTGTCGAATCACTCAAAATGATGGAGTACATATAGAGCTAGAACTTGGGCAAGTCAGTTCTCTCACAAGCTACACCACTTAGCCGTGGAGGCTAAGGCTCACACACTAGAGTCCACAATCTCACACAAGGGAGGAAATCAGCCTAACAATCAGGCTGACCAGTCACACACGACCTAGAGAGCTAGAGAATGCTCTCATGGTACACACCTAGTGGTCACATCACCCACAAACCCATGGAGAATCGCCATGTGTCCATGGCTTGTACACAAGGATCTCACCTCACGTAAAAAGTAAGGAGAGGTACCTTTATCCTAGTCAGCACACTCTAACAAGGCAATCCTAAGACCAAGGACCTTTTTTTGGATATTTCTCCCATCAGGTCTTGACCCTGGACCTCTTGCCTTTTCCTTTTCTCAGGCTAAGGCATGGAGCCATCACCCATGGCCAGACAGACATCGGCAGTCCATGACCCCTGAAACTTCGAAAATTCATATCTCCTAATCCAACCGTTGGATCGGCCTGAAACTTGGACCGTAGATAATTTACCACCTGATCTTTCCAATGGTGAGGAAGGATTGAGGATTGGAGTAGGCATCTGGAAGTTTCCTGGAACTTGCTCTTGTGGACCTGAATTTGAGCTTGATGACTCCTTTCCCAACAATCTCCCACTTTGCCGTAGTGAGAGTGGACTGAGTCCACATGCCTTAATGCACAACTGCTGCTTCTCACGGGTCACTGGCTTGGTACAGAAATCAGCGACCTGTCTGCTGGTTAGAGTAAACTCCAGCTTGATAGCATCCTCCTCCACCATGTGCGTGATGAAGTGATATGCGATGTCAATGTGCTTGGTGCGTGCATGGTGCTCAGGATTCTTGGCGAGTGTGATTGTGCTCTGGTTGTCGACGCGCACAAGAACTGAAACTGCTGCACTCCCACGCATCTCCGCCATGAGATGTTGAAGCCAAACTGCTTCATTTGTTGAAAAACTGAGAGAGACGTACTCAGCTTCCGTGCTTGAGGTGGCCACGACCACCTGCCGCTCGCTACTCCAGCTGATAGCCCCACCATTCATGAGGAACACATGTCTAGATATGGACTTGTAGTCCTCAGGGTTTGAAGCCCAATCTGCATCTGTATAGCCAATGATGTTGTTGTCGTTGCCATTATATGTGATGTCGATGTTGATGGTTCCAGCAAGATAGTGGAAGATCCACTTCACTACCTTCTGGTGCTCAGGTTCGGGGTTCGCCATGTGCTGGCTCACTACGCTCACAGCCTCTGCGAGGTCTGGCCTGGTTGCCGCCATCAGGTACATGAGACTGCCGACGGCGCTCTGGTACTCTGTCGCTCAACTGTATCCGCTTCTCCATTGAAGCTCACGAGGTACTGCCGCGTCTCCAGTGGCGTGCCGATGGTTTTAGCCTCTGCCATGCCAAACCACTGGAAGACATCCTTGATGTAGCGGCTCTGCTACAGCGAGAGAGAGCGTGATTTGCGGTCACGCGTGATCTGGATATCGAGGAAGTATGATGCCTCCCCGAGATCAGACATCTAGAAGTGCTCTTGCATGGCTTCCTTAAACTCGAGCAATGTAGACATGCTGTTGGAAAGGAGGAGCATATCATCCACATAGACAATGATGATGAGGATCTCATGCTCATGCTGCCAGCGATACACGCTGTAGTCACACTCACTGCGCTCAAACTCCATGTACTGCAGCGCCGCATCCAACTTCTGATTCCAAACATGCGACGCTTGCTTGAGGCCGTACAGCGACTTTTGCAGCTTGCAAACCAGGTGCTCTTGGCCATCCATGACGAACCCCTCTGGCTGCTCCATGTAGATCTCCTCCTCCAAGTCACTGTTCAAGAATGTCGTCTTGACATCCATGTGGTGAATCTCGAAGTCCATAACTGCTGTATACGAAAGGAGTATGTACACAGAGGTAAACTTTACAACAAGAGCACAGGTTTCTGTGTAGTCAATGCCTTCCTGGTGCGAGTAGCCGTTGGCGACCAGCCTCACATTGTACTTTTCCAGGTTGCCATCTGCTCCCCGCTTCCTCTTGAACACCCACTTGCACTTGATCACCTTGCGTCCAGGTGGACGCTCAGTTAGCTCCCATGTGCCGTTGTCCAGCTGCGACTGTATCTCTTACTACACGGCTTGCGTCCAATCTGCTGCATCAGGTGCAGCCATAACCTCCTTGGATGATGCTGGCTCATCTGAATCTGCTACAACTATGACGTTCATCTGGTTTCTGTAGCATCCAGAGATGGCCGCGCTCACCAGAGGATACCTGCGACCTGGTGCTGGAGCGTTAGCGGGCGGCTGGCGCATGTTGGGTCTGGAGGAGAGAGGGAGCCTTCTAGCAGCGAGCATGTGGGACTGAAAGGGCATCACTTGTGCTGAAGAATGGTTGTTGAATCACTCAAAATAATGGAGTACATATAGAGCTAGAGCTTGGGCAAGTCAGCCCTCTCACAAGCTACACCACTTAGCCATGGAGGCTAAGGCTTACACACTAGAGTCCATAATTTCACACAAGAGAGGAAATCAGCCTAGCAATCACGCTGACCAGTCACACACGACCTAGAGAGCTACAGAATGCTCTCATGGCACACTCCAAGTGGTCACTTCACCTACAAACTCATGGAGAATCGCCATGTGTCCATGGCTAGCATACAAGGATCTCACCTCACCTAAAAAGTAAGGAGAGGTACCTTTATCCTAGTCAGCACACTCTGACAAGGCAATCCTAAGACCAAGGACCTTTTTGGATATTTCTCCCATCAGGTCTTGACCCTGGACCTCTTGCCTTTTTCTTTTCTCAGGCTAAGGCATGGAGCCATCACCCATGGCCACCCAGACATCGGCGGTCCATGACCCTCGAACATTCGAAAATTCATATCTCCAAATCCGACTGTTGGATCGACCTGAAACTTGGNCACAAGCCACACCACTTAGCCATGGAGGCTAAGGCTCACACACTAGAGTCCACAATCTCACACAAGGGAGGAAATCAGCCTAACAATCAGGCTGACCAGTCACACACGACCTAGAGAGCTAGAGAATGCTCTCATGGCACACTCCTAGTGGTCACATCACCCACAAACCCATGGAGAATCGCCATGTGTCCATGGCTAGCACACAAGGATCTCACCTCACCTAAAAAGTAAGGAGAGGTACCTTTATCCTAGTCAGCACACTCTGACAAGGCAATCCTAAGACCAAGGACCTTTTTGGATATTTCTCCCATCAGGTCTTGACCCTGGACCTCTTGCCTTTTTCTTTTCTCAGGCTAAGGCATGGAGCCATCACCCATGGCCACCCAGACATCGGCGGTCCATGACCCTCGAACATTCGAAAATTCATATCTCCAAATCCGACTGTTGGATCGACCTGAAACTTGGACCGTAGATAATTTGCCAGCTGATCTTTCCATAGGTGAAGAGGGATCAATGATCAGAGTAGGCATCTGGAAGTTTCTTGGAACTTGCTCCTGTGGACCTCAAACTAAGCCGGATGGCTCCTTTCCCAACAATCTCCCACACTGCCACAGTCAGAGTGGGCTGAGTCCACATGTCTTCATGCAGAACTGCTGCTTCTCACGGGTCACTGGCTTGGTGCAGAAATCAGCGACCTGCCTACTGGTTAGAGTAAACTCCAGCTTGATAGCACCCTCCTGTACCATGTGCCTGATGAAGTGATATGCGATGTCAATGTGCTTGGTGCGTGCATGGTGCTCAGGATTATTGGGGAGTGCGATTACGCTCTGGTTGTCGACGCGCACATGAACTGGAATTGCTCCACTCCCACTCATCTCCGCCATGAGGCGCTGAAGCCAAACTGCTTCCTTTGCTCCAAAACTGAGAGAGATGTACTCAGCTGCACCAGCTGATGGCTCCACCATTCATGAGGAATACATGTCCAAAGATGGACTTGCGGTCCTCAGGGTTTGATGTCCAATCTGTGTCTGTATAGCCGATGATATTGTTGTCATTGCCGTTGTAGGTGATGCCAATGTTGATGGTTCCAGCAAGGTAGCGGAAGATCCGCTTCAATGCCTTCTGGTGCTCAGGTCCAGGATTCGCCATGTGCTGGCTCACAGCGCTCACAGCCTGTGCGAGGTCCGGCCTGGTTGCCACCATCAGGTACATGAGACTGCCGACGGTGCTCTGGTACTTCTGCCGCTCAGCTGCATCTGCTTCTCCACTGAAACTCACGAGGTACTGCCGCGTCTCCAGCGGCGTGCCAATGGGTTTGGCCTCTGCCATGCCAAACCGCTCCAGGATGTCCTTGATGTAGTGACTCTGCTATAGCGAGAGAGAGCGTGATTTGCGGTCATGCATGATCAGGATGCCGAGGAAGTATGACGCCTTCCCGGGATCAGACATGTCGAAGCGATCCTACATCGCCTCCTTGAACTCCTGCAGTGCAGACATGTTGTTGGAAAGGAGGAGCATGTCATCCACATAGACAATGATGATGAGGATCTCATGCTCATGCTACCAGCGATACACGCTGTCGTCACACTCGCTGCGCTCAAATCCCATGCACTGCAACGCCGCATCCAACTTCTGGTTCCAAGCACGCGACGCTTGCTTGAGGCCATACAACGACTTCTACAGCTTGCAAACCAGGTGCTCCTGGTCATCCATGACGAACCCCTCCGGCTGCCTCATGTGGATCTCCTCCTCCAAGTCACCATTCAAGAATGCCGTCTTGACATCCATGTGGTGAACCTCGAAGTCCTTAGCTACTGCATAAGAGAGGAGCGTGCGCACAGAGACAAACTTTGCAACAGGTGTAAAAGTTTCTGTGTAGTCGATGCCCTCTTGTTGCAAGTAGCCCTTGGCGACTAGCCTCGCCTTGTACTTTTCCTGGTTACCATCTGCTCCCCGCTTCTTCTTGAACACCCAATTGCACTTGATCACCTGACGTCCAGGTGGACGCTCAGTCAGCTCCCACGTGCCGTTGTCCAGTTGCGACTGTATCTCCTGCTCCACGGCTTGCGCCCAATCTGCTGCATCCGGTGCAGTCATGGCCTCCTTGTATAACGTTGGCTCATCTAAATCTGCTGCAACTGCGACGTTCATCTATTCTGGTTTCTGCAGCATCCAGAAATGGCCATGCCCACCAGGCTTGTAACGCACCCTAAGAGGGTACCTGCGACCTGGTACTGGGCGGCTGGCGCGGTGCTGCTGGTACAACTGCTACTGCTGGTGGTGCTACATCTCCCTCCTCTGCTTCTGCCGATGAGGCTGCTGTATCTACTCCATCAGACATGGGAGAGTAGAGTGATTCTCCCATTGTGACAGTAAGGGAAGGATCGGGAGAGACTGGGTTAGGAAGGATTTCTACTCCCACTGTCTCGTCAGCTGCAGGTTCTGCTGCCTCTTCACATATAATATTGGTGCCGAAGACGTTGCTCTCGTTGAAGACGACATCCCTGGAGATGATGACATGGCCTGTATCCCTCTTGTAGAGGCGATAGGCCTTGCTTGCCACGTCGTAGCCAATCATCAGCATTTGTACACTCTCTGCGTCCCATTTGTGACGCTTGGCCTTGGGCACGTCCATGTGCGCCAGGCTGCCAAATCCTCGGAGATGACCCACGGTTGGTTTTTTGCCGAACCACGCCTCGTATGGCGTCATCTGCTCCAGCGCCTTGATTGGACTGGGGTTCTTGATGTAGACCACAGTGCTCACGGCTTCAGCCTGGAAGTCATAGGTCAATCGAGCCACGTGCACCATGGAGCGCGCCGACTCCACAATGGTACGGTTGGCGCGTTCTGCTACATCGTTTTGCTGCGGCGAGTACGGCGCGGTACGCTGCGCCTTGATGCCAGCTGCTGCGAGGTAGTCCTGGAACTCCTTGCTCAGAAACTCTCCACCGCGATCGCTGCGCAGCGCCTTGATCTTCTTGCCAGTCTGGTTCTCCACCATGGCCTTGAACTCCTTGAACCTATCAAAGCAGTGGTCCTTGGAAGGAAGGAAGTACACAGCAGTGTAATGGCTGAAATCATCAATGAAAGTTAGGAAATACCTAGAGCCTCCAAAGCTCTGGGTCTGTATTGGTCCGCACATTTCCGTGTGGACCAGCTCCAACACCCCTTTTGCACGCTCCCCTGCTCCAGAGAACGCCTCGCGGTGCTGCTTCCCCTCCAAACAGCCAATGCATAACTGCTGCTCAAAGTTAGAGATGGTAGGTAGGTCACGCACCATCTGCTTTGCTTGAAGTTGCTGTAAGGCGCGCATGCCGATGTGGCCGCAGCGTGCATGCCAGATCTCGCCATCTGTCGCCTGCACCACTGCTGCAAGACTCTGCTCACGCGGGATCTTGGTCGCCCCCAGCAGGCGGTACATGTCGCCCTCCTTCACCGACTTGGCCAACTCCTCTCCTGTTTCCTTGTCGAGGATGTAGCCATAATCATCGTCAAAAACGACGCGCAGTCATGTGTTTGTGAGAGAGGACACTGAGAGAAGGTTGAACGCAGCATCAGGCACATACAGCACGCCATGGAACACTCCCACTTCAATGCCACGCGGGGTCTCCAACCACATCTCCACAATCCCAATCCCCTCAGCATACACCACCCGATCATCACCCAAAGCAATCGGACGGGGGGGAATGGAGAGCAGCTGCGTGAACCACTCCTTGTGGTGCGTCAGACTCTTGGTACACCCCGAGTCCTTGTACCACGCCAGATCCGCCTTTTCCTTCTGCGACATGTCAGACTTCGCCATGAAGAGGCGGTCGCGCACCTCCTTGGCAACGTTCATGTTGCCAAAATGGCGCACGCCAGTCTGGTTCTGCTGCTGCTGCTGCTGCTGGCGTTGTTGTGACTGCTGCTGCTGTTGCTGTGGAGATTGCTGCTTTTGCTGCTGCTGCTGCTGCT
>SZWC01024387.1:23743-37678 GCA_023375785.1 Penium margaritaceum | reverse complement strand
TTTGCGTGCATTTATTTCACAATCATGCATGTGTACTTGCCATAAAACAGTGGAGTAAACTCTCTTTCTTCTGTCAAGTTTTGATTCTCCAAAGTTCAGAATTCTTCCCTCATGTGTTGGCTAAGCAATCAAGGTCGTGCTTGATAAGTTCACTAGGATTGTGAACTAACATTTGGGGAAATTACCACATTTAGTGTGGTGTGATGCCCAAAGTTCATGAATCCGAACCGAATTTGATATGATGACATGTGTGTGATGACCCAGACCAAAACTTGCATGTGATGCATGTGCTGGTTTTAGCGACTAATCATGGAAAGCCTCCTCAATACACATACTTTAAAGGTGGTGAAAATCCGTATGAAAAAAACATTGGATTTTGGATGGAAGCAATGTAAAGTGTGGAGATCCCCGGGATCCGTTGAGGATCCGGGGATCCTCAGGATCCGGGGATCTTTTTTGGGATTCGGGGATCCAAATCCTCCGTAGGATCCGGACCCGGGGATCAGGATCCAATCTGGGATCCGGGAATCTTACCCGGTGTGCACCCTTAGCAAGCACAAGACAACTGGAGCGAGCCCAAGACAACTGGAGCAAGACCAATACAACTGGAGCAAGGCCAAGAAAACTAGAGCAAGGCCAAGAGAGCTGGAGCTTGTCCAAGACACCTGAAGCCAGCCCAAAATAATTGGAGCAAGACCAAGACAACTAGAGCAAGGCCAAGACAACTGGAGCAAGCCCAAGACAACAAAAGCAAACACTGGACAACTGGAGCAAGTCCTAGACAACTAAAGCAAGGCCAAAACAACTGGAGCAAAACCAAGACAATTGGAGGAATCTGAAGACAAATTGAGCAAGCCCAAGACAATTCGAGCAAGCTTAAGACATCCGGGGCAAGGCAAAGACATCTGGAGCAAGGCCAAGAAAACTAGAGGAAGGCCAAGACAACAGGAGCAAGGCCAAGACAGCTGGAGCAAACCCAAGACAACTGGAGCAAGTCCAAGACAACCGGAGCAAGCACAAGACAACTAGAGCAAGCCCAAGACAACTGGAGCAAGCCCAAGACAACTGGAACCATCCTAAGACAAGTGGAGCAAGGCCAAGACACCTAAAGGAAGTCCAAGACAACTGGAGCAAGCCCAAGACAACTGGAGCAAGTCTAAGAAAAATGCAGCAAGGCTAAGACAACTTTAGCAAGCCCAAGACACCTGGAGAAAGACCAAAACAACTGGAACAAGGCCAAGACAATTGGAGCAATTCCAAGACAACTGGCGCAAGCCCAAGACAACTGGAGGAAGCCCAAGAATTCTGGAGCAAGCCCAATACAACTACAGCAAGCCAAGACAAATGGAGCAAGGCCAATTAAACTGGAGCAGGACCAAGACAACTAGAGCAAGGCCAAGACAACTGGAGCAAGCCGAAGACAACTAGAGAAAGCCCAAGACAGCTAAGCAGGCCAAAGACAACAAGAGCAATGCCAAGACAACTGGAGCAAGCCCAAGACAACTGCAGCAGGTCCAAGACAACTGGAGCACGGCCAAAACAACTGGAGCAAGGCCAAGACAACTGCTGCAAGGCCAAGATCAAATGAGCATTGCCAAGACAGCATGAAAGAGCCCAACACAATTGGAGCAAGGCCACGAAACCTGGAGCAAGCCCAATACAACTAGAGCAAGCCCAAGACAACTGGAGCAAGCACAAGACAACTGGAGCAAGCCTAAGACAACAGGGGCACGTCCAAGACAACTTGAGCAAGCCCAAGACAACTGGAGCAGGCCCAAGAGAACTGGAGCAAGGCCAGGAAAACTAGAGCAAGGTCAAGACAAACGGAGCAAGGCGAAGACAACTGGAGCAAGGCCAAGACAGCTGGAGCAAGCCCAAGACAATTAGAGCAAAGCCAAGACAACTCGAGCAAGCCCAAGACAATTTGAGCATGCCCATGACGACTAGGAAAAGTCCAAGACAACTGGAGCAAGCCTAAGACAACTGGAGCAAGGCCAAGACAGCTGGAGCAAGCACAAGACAGCTGGAGCAAGCCCGATACAACTGGAGCAAGGCAAAGACAGGTGGAGCAAGACCAAGACAACTGGAGTAAGCCCGAGACAACTGGACTAAGCAAAAGACAACTGGAGCGGGCCCAAGACAAGTGGCCCAAGCCAAAGACACTGGAGTAATCCAAAGATAATTTGAGCAACGCTAAGACAACTGGAGCAATTCCAAGACAACTGGAGCAAGCCTGATACAACTGGAGGAAGGACAAGACAAGTGGAGCAGGTCCAAGACAGTTGGAGCAAGCCTGATACAATTGGAGCAAGGCCAAGACAAGTGGAGCAAGCCCAAGAAAACTGGAGCAAGCCCAAGACACAAGGACAAAGCCCAAGACAACTGGAGCAAGCCCCAGACAAGTGGTTCAAGCCCAAGACAACTGGAGCAAGGTCGAGACAAATGGAGGAAGCCCAAGACAAGTGGAGCAAGCCCAAGACAACTAGAGGCCGAAGACAACTGGAGCAAGCCCAAGAAAACTGTCGCAGGGCCAAGACAATTGGAGCAAGCCGAAGACACCTGGAGCGAGCCCAAAACAACTGGAGCAAGGCCAATACGGCTGGAGCATGGCCAAGACAACTGGAGCAAGCCGAAGACAATTGGAGCAAGCCCAAGACAACTGGAGCAATTACAAGACAACTGGAGCAAGGCTAAAACCAACTAGAGCAAGCCCAAGAAAAGTGGTGCAAGTCGAAGAAAACTGGAGCAATGCCAAGACCACTACAGAAAGGCCAATAAAGCTAGAGCAAGCCCAAGACAACTGGAGCAAACCCAAAACAACTGGAGCATACCCAATGCAACTGGAGCAAGGCCAAGTCAATTTGAGCAAGGCCACGACACTGTAGCAAGCCCAAGACAACTAGAGCAGGCCAAAAACGACTAGAGCAAGGCCAATACAACTGGACTAAGGCCAAGACAGCTGGAGCAAGACAAGACAACTGGAGCAAGGCCAAGACAGCTGGAGCAAGCCCACAACAACTAGAGCAAGGCCACGACAACTGGAGCAAGCCCAAGACAACAAGAGCAAGCCCAAGACAACTTGGACAAGCGCAATACAACTGGAGCAAGCCTAAGACAACTGGAGCAAGGCCAAGAAAACTGGAGCAAGCCCAAGACACCTGAAGTAAGCCAAAAACAACAAAGGCATGCCCAAGACAACTCGAGCCAGTCCAAGGCAACTGGAGCACGTGCAGACAACTGGAGCAATCCCAAAATAACTGGAGAAAGCTCAAGACAACTGGAGCAAGCCAAGAACAGCTGGAGTAAGCCCAAGACAAGTGGATAAAGCCAACTGGAGCAAGCCCAAGAAAACTGGAGCAAGACCAAGACAACTGGAGCAAGGCCAAGAGAACTAAAGCAAGCCCAAGACAACAAAAGCAAGCCGAAGGCAACTAAAGCAAGTCCAAGACAACTGCAGCAAGGGCAAGACAACTGGAGCAAACCCAATACAACTGGAGCAAGCCCAAGAAACCTGGAGCAAGGCCGACACAACTGGAGCAAGCCCAGGAGATCTGGAGCAAGCACAATACAATTGAAGCAAGCACAAAACAACTGGAGCAAGCCCAAGACAACTGGAGCAAGACCAATACAACTGGAGCAAGGCCAACACAACTGGAGGAAGGCAAAAACAACCAGAGCAAGGCCAAGACAGCTGGAGCAAGACCAGTAGAACTAGAGTATGTCCAAGACAACTAGAGCAACCCCAATACAACTGGAGCAAGCCCGAGACAACTGGAGCGATGCTGATGCAAGTGGAGCAAGGCCAAGACAAGTGGAGCAAGCCCAAGACAACTGGAGCAAGCCAGAGACAAGTGGACCAATCATAAGACAACTAGAGCAAGACCAAGACAAGTGACCAAGCCAAAGACAACTGGAGCAAGCCAAAGATTATTGGAGCAAGGCCAAGACAACTGGAGCAAGCCCAAAAAAGCTGGAGCAAGCCTGATACAACTGGAGCAAGGCCAAGACAAGTGGAGCAAGCCCGATACTACTGGAGCAAGCCTGATATACCTAGAGCAAGTCCAAGACAAGTGGAGCAAGTCCAAGTCAACTGGAGCAAGCCCAAGACACAAGGAGCAAACCCAAGACAACTGGAGCAAGCCTAAGACAAATGTACCAAGCCCAAGACAACTGGAGCAAGGCCGAAACAACTGGAGCAAGGCCAAGACAAGTGGAGCAAGCCCAAGACAACTAGAGCAAGCCCAAGACAACTGGATCAAGCCTAATAAAATTGTTGAAAGGCCAAGACAACTGAAGCAAGCCGAAGACACTTGGAGCAAGCCCAAAAAAACTAGAGCAAGGCCAATACAACTGGAGCAAGGGCAAGACAACTGGAGCAAGGCCAAGACAACTGGAGCAAGCCCAATACAACTGGAGCAAACCCAATACAACTGGAGCAATTCCAATACATCAAGAGCAAGGCCAAAACAACTAGAGCAAGCCCAAGACAGCTGGTGCAAGCCCAAGACAACTGGAGCAAGGCGAAGACCACTGCACCAAGGCCAAGAAAACAAGAGCTGGCCCAAGACAACTGGAGCAAGGCAAAGTCAACTGGAGCAAGGAGCAGACAACTAGAGGAAGCCCGAGACAACTGGAGCAGGCCCAAGACAACTAGAGCAACGCCAAGACTACTAGACTAAGGCCAAGACAACTGGAGCAAGGCCAAGCCAACCGGAGCAAGGCCAAGACAGCTGGAGCAAGTCCAAGAAAACTAGAGCAAGGCCACGACAACCGGATCAAGCCCAAGACAACAAGAGCAAGCCCACGACAATTGAGACAAGTGCAAGACAACTGGAGCAAGCCTACGTCAACTGGAGCAAGGCCAAGAAGACCGGAGCAAGGCCAAGATAACTCGAGCAAGCCCAAGACACCTGAAGCAAGCCCAAAACAACTAGAGCAAGGCCAAGACAACTAGAGAAAGGCTAAGACAACTGGAGCAAGCCAAATACAACTGGAGCCATTCCAAGAGAACAGGAGCAAGTGCAGACAACTGGATCAATCCCAATACAATTGGAGAAAGTCCAAGACAACTGGAGCAAGTCCAGTACAAGTGGAGCAAGCGCAAAACAAGTGGATAAAGCCAACTGGAGAAAGCCCAAGACAACTGGAGCAAGGCCAAGACAACTAGAGCAAGCCCAAGACAATAAAAGCAAGCCAAAGCCAACTAGAGAAAGTCCAAAACAACTGAAGCAAGGCCAAGACAACAGGAGAAAAGCCAAGACCGCTGGAGCAGTCCCAAGAAACCTGGAGCAAGGCCAACACAACTGTAGCAAGCCAAAGACATCTGGAGCAAGCCGAAGACAATTGGAGGAAGCCCAAGACAACTGGAGCAAGCCCAAGACACCTGGATCAAGGCCAGGACAACTGGAGCAAGGCAAAAACAACTTGAGCGCCAAGACAGCTGGAGCAAGCCTAAGACAACTGGAGCAAGTCCAACACAACTAGAGCAAGCGCAAGACAACTGGAGCAAGCCCAAGACAACTAGAGCAAGACCAGGACAACTGGAGCAAGGCCAATACAACTGGAGCAAGCCCAAGGCAATAAAAGCAAGCCGAAGGCAACTAGAGCAAGTCCAAGACAACTGAAACAAGGCCAAGACAAGAGGAGCAAAGCCAAGACAACTGGAGCAAGCCCAAGAAACGTGGAGCAAGGCCAACACAACTGTAGCAAGCCAAAGACATCTGGAGCAAGCCCAAGACAATTGTAGCAAGGCCAATACAACTGGAGCATGCCCAAGACAACTGTAGCAAGGCCAAGACAACTCGAGCAAGGCGAAGACAACTAGAGCAAGGCAACAACAACTTAAGCAAGGATAAGATAGCTGGAGCAAGCCCAAGACAATTGGAGCAAGTTTAAGACAACTAGAGTAAGCCCAAGACATGTGGAGCAAGCCCAAGACAACTGGAGCAAGCCTAAGATAACTGGAGCAAGGCGAAGACAACTGGAGCAAGGACAAGACACCTAGAGCAAGCCCAAGACAACTGGAGCAATCCCACGAAAAGTGCAACAAGGCTAGGACAATTGAAGCAAGCCCAAGACACCCAGAGCAAGCCCAAAATAACTGGAGCAAGGCCAAGACAACAGGAGCAAAGCCAAGACAACAGGAGCAAAGCCAAGACAACTGGAGCAAGGCCAAGACAACTGGAGCAAACCCAATGAATCTGGAGCAAGTCCAAGACAACTGGAGCAAGGTCAAGACATATTGAGCAAGCCCAAGACAACTGGAGCACGACAAAAACAACTTGAGCAAGGCCAATACCAATGGAGCAAGGCCAAGATAGCTAGAGCATTACAAAGACAGCTGGAACAAGCCCAGGACAACCGGAGCAAGGCCAAGACACCTGGAGCAAGCCCAAGATGACTGGAGCAAGCCCAATACAATTGGAGCAAGCCCAAGACAACTAACGCAAGCCCCAAACAACTTGAGCATGGCTAACACAACTGGAGCAAGGCCAAGACAACTGGAGCAAGGGTAGGAGAACTGTAGTGAGGCCAAGACAGCTGGAGCAAGCCCAAGACAACAGGATCAAGGCCAAGAAATTGGAGCAAGCCCAAGACAATTGGAGCATGCCCCATACAACTGGGGCAAGCCCAATACAGCTGATGCAAGCCTGAGACAACTAGACGAAGGCCAAGAAAATTGGACCAGGCTCAGGACAGCTGAAGCAAGTCCAAGACGATTGGAGTAAGCCCAATAAAACTAGACCAAGGCCAATACAACTAGAGTAAGCCCAAGACACCTAGAGCAAGCCCAAAACAACGGAAGGAAGGCCAAGAGAACTAGGGCAAGGCCAAAAAAGCTATAGCAGGCCCAAGACAACTGTAGCAAGCCCAATACAACTAGAGCGAGGCCAAGACAACTGGAGCAATGCCAGTAGAATAGGAGCAAGGCCAAGACAGCTGGAGCAAGCCCAATACAACTCTAGCAAGCCCAAGACAACTGGAGCAAGCTCAATACAATGGGAGCAGGCCCAAGACAAATGTAGCAAGCCCAATACAACTAGATCAAGGCCAAGAAAACTGGAGCAAGGCAAAGAGAACACGAGCAAGCCCAAGACAGCTATAACAATCCCGATATAACTGGAGCAAGGCCAATAAAACTGGAGCAAGCCTAAGACAACTGAAGCAAGACAAAGACAACTGGAGCAGGCCCAAGACAACGGGTACAAGCTTGAGACATCTGGAGCAAGCCCTAGACAACTGGATCAAGCCCAAGACAACTGGAGCAAGGCCAGAACAAGTGGAGCAAGCCAATGACAACCAGAGCAAGCCAAGGACAACTGGAGCAAGCCCAAGACAACTGGAGCAAACCCACGACAACTGGAGAAAGCCAAAGACAATTGGAGCAAGCCAAAGACAGCTAGAGAAAGCCCAATAGACCTTGAGCAAGCCCAAGATAAGTGGAGCAAGTCCAAGACACTTGGAGCACGGCCAAGATAATCGGAGCAAAGCCAAAACAACAAGAGCAAGCCGAAGACAACTGGAGCAACCAAAGACAACTACAGTGAGCTCGAGACAACTGGAGTAAGCCCAAGTCAGCTGGAGCAAGACCAACACAAAAGGAGTAATTCCAAGACAACTAGAGCAATCCCAAGACAACTGGAGCAGGCCCAAGATAACTAGAGCAAGGCCAAGACAACTGGAGTAAGCATAAGAAAACTGGAGCAAGGCTAGGACAACTGGAGCAAGCCCAAGACAACTGGAGCAAGCCCAAAACAACTAGAGCAAGGCCAAGACGAGTGGAGCAAGGCCAAGACAACTGGAGCAAGCCCAAGACAATTGGAGCAAGCCCAAGACAACTGGAGAAAGACCAAGACCGTTGGAGCAAGGCCAAGACAACTAGAGCAAGCCAAAGACAATTGGAGGAAGGCCATGACAACGAGAGCAAGCCCCATGCAACTGGAGCAAGCCTAAGACAACAGGAGCAAGGTTAAGACAACTTGAGCAAGCCCAAGATAACCGGAGAAAGTCCAAAGTAACCGGAGCAAGCTTAAGATAACTGGAGGAAGCCCAAGGGAAGTGGAGGAAGCCCAAGACATGTGGAGCAAGGCCAATACATCTAGAGCAAGGCCAAGACAAATATGGCAAGCCCAAGACAGCTAAAGCAAGCCCATGACAACTGGGGCAAGTCCAATAAAACAAGAGAAAATCCAAGACAACTGGAGTAAGCCCAAGACAGCTGGAGCAAGCCCAAGACAAGTGGAGCTAGGCCTAGACAACTGGAGCAAGACCAAGACAACTGGAGTAAGCCCAAGACAACTGGAGCAAGCCCAAGACAACTGGAGCAAGCCCAAGACAACTAGACCAAGGCCAAGACAACTGGAGAAACACAAAAGCAACTGGAGCAAGCTCAAGACAACCGGAGCAAGCCCAACACAACTGCAGCAAGCCCCAGACAGCTGGAGCAAGGCCAAGACAACTGGAGCAACACCAAAACAACTGGAGCAAGCCAAATACAACTTGGGCAAGCTCAAGACAACAGGAGCAAGTCCATGACAAGTAGAGTAAGCCCAAGTCAACTTGAGCACGCCCAAGACAAAAGGAGCAAGTCCAAGACAACTCGAGCAAGCCCAAGATAACTGGAGCAAGGCCAAGACAACTGGAGCAAACCTAAGGAAACTGGAGCAAGGCCAAGACAACTAGAGCAAGCCTAGGACAACAGGAGCAAGCACGAGACATTTGGAGCAAGTTGAAGACAACTAGAGAAAGTCCAAGACAATTGGAGCAAGCCCAAGACAACAGGAGCAAGCCCCAGGCAACTGGAGCAAGGCCAAGATAACTGGAGCAAGCCCATGACAATTGGAGCAAGCCCAAGACAACTGAGACAAGGCCAAGACAACTGGAGCAAGCCCAAAACAACTGGTGCAAGGCCAAGGTAACTTGAACAAGCCAAAGACAACTCGAGCAAGCCCAAGAGAATTGGAGCAAGCCCAAGAAAACTGAAGCAAGCCCAAGATTGCTGGAGGAAAGCCAAAACAATTGGGCAATCCCAACACAACTGGGGAAAGCCCTACTCGACAACTGGAGCAAGCTTCACACAACTGGAGTAAGCCCTAGTCAACTGAAGCAAGCCCAATACCAAATGAGCAAGTCCAAGACAATTGGAGTAAGCCCAAGACAACTGGAGCAGGCACAAGGTTAGTGGAGCAAGAAAAAGACAACTGGAGCAAGCCTAAGAGAAGAAGAGCAAGGCCAAGACAAGTACAGCAAGCCCAAGACAATTGGAGCAAGCCCAAGACAACTAGAGCAAGTCCAAGACAACTAGAGAAAGGCCAAGATAACTGGAGCAGGCCCAAGTCAACTAGAGCAAGGCTAAAACAACTGGAGCAAGGCGAGGACAACTAGAGCAAGCCCAAGACAATAGGAGCAGGCCGAAGACAACTGAAGCAAGGCCAAGACAACAAAAGCGAGGCCAAGACAACTAGAGCAAGGCCAAGACAACTGGAGCAAGGCCAAGACAGCTAGAGCAAGCCCAAGACAACTGCAGCAAGGCGAAGACTACTGGAGCAAGCCTAAGGCAACTGGAGAAAGCCATAGGCAACTGGGGCAATTCCAAGACAATTGGAGCAAGCCTTGTCAGGATAATAGGAGCAGCAAAGCATGCAAAGTACCAGATAAACAGGTGGTGCGGAAGCTCCCACGAAGGTGCGGAGTGCTGACGAAAGGATGACGTCAGAGCAGGAGGAGAAAATGAGGGCAATGGAAGTCAACGTGAGGAGTGGAAGCAACGAAGCGCTGAGGATGAGTAAAGGTGAGGAAGGTCGATGAGACCTGGACACCAAGATTGCGGGCCAGATGCCTCAACAAGTTGAATATCAAAACGTGCGAGCGCTTTGTATATTGAGGCAGGACTTCAATTATCTGTCAATATCTGTGAGGTTCACGTGTGAAGCAAAGCTGAATGAGGGCCAGATGCCTGAGCGAAAGCGATGGGCCGAAGGCCCGAGAGACTTTGCGGAAGCGATAGCAGATTGAAGTGAGGCAATGAATTGAGGAAGCGAGGAACAATGCTGCGGAAATGAGGCAATGGAGTGTAGGGGTCCCATTGCTATTCGTACTAGATGGTCCTAGGTAGTCCTAGAGCTAGAGCACAAGCGCCTACATCCATTAGGGCGGGGAGGGGGGGGGGGGGGGGGGGGGGGTACAATATGTGAAGCCGTAGCCGCCATTGTGCCTGAGCGGTGCAAAGTCGTAGTGCGTCTCCGTACGATATTGAGCTCTTGGTAGTCCTCCCCTGTTGATTGGAGAACATGCTTCTTCTGCCGAGCCTTGTGTGTAGCCACGGTGAACGGACCAGGACTCATAACAATTGTCGGCAATACTTGCTCGTCATTATGTTGCGTGGATGGTCCGTTGGCGGCTCGGACGGTCGGATGCTCAGACCGAAAAAGTCTGATTGGTCATGTCTGATTGCTTCTACTTGTCACGGCAGTGACAAGTAGAAGCAAAGTGATAACGGAACGTACGTTGGATGGTTAACGGCAGCAATGAGAGATGGTGCTGGGAGTTGGTTGCAGTAACCTGAAGGGAAATGGAGCTCCAGAGAGAGGTAGCCAGGTAGTCGGTTGAGTAAGAGTGTTTGGAGTAGAGCAAGAGTGATGTGTTATTGGACAACTGAGAGTGTCGAAGCGACAAGAGGACGGATGATGAAGTCAGATGGGGAGAGAGAAGGCTCAGATTGATGGAGGCAAAAAACGAGCACAGTAGCGCGCAGAGCGGATACACGGCAGCAAAGCCGTAGAACCAACGGTGAACAAAGAAGAAAGTACTTGTTATGGGTTAAGTTTGGAGGGAATGAACATCCACCATATTACCAAGAGAAAAGGACAAAACACGTAGAGTAGCGGCTTGTTTGCTAGCCAGACGAGAGTGACTATTTGTCACTTTGGTCGCTAATGGTTCGTAGAGGACCATTGGACCGTTTATGTATTCTCTCTTGCGACAGATGTTCTGGACCTCTTCTTGGATTATCCTGGGCCCTTCTGTAAAAAGAATCAGGGTCAGAGAGCACATACTTCCAACAGTCTTGCCCTTGCTTTCGTTGTCTTGGCCTTGCTCCAGTTGTACTGGCCTTGCTCCAGTTGTCCTGGCCTTGCTCTAGTTGTCTTGGGCCTGCTCCAGCTGTCTTGGGCTTGCTCCAGTTGTCTTGGCCTTGCTCCACTCGTCTTGGCCTTGCTCTAATTGTCTTGGGCCTGCTCAAATTGTCTTGGGCTTGCTCCAGTTGTCTTAAGCTTGCTCCAGATTTCTTGGCCTTGCTCAAGTTGTACTGGGCTTGCTCCAGTTGTATTGGGCTTACTCCAGTTCTCTTGGCCTTGCTCTAGTTTTCTTTGGCTTGGTCTAGTTGTCTTGGGCTTGCTCCAGTTGTCTTGGGCTTGCTCTAGTTGTATTGGCCTTGATCCAGCTGTCTTAGGCTTGCTTGAGTTGTCTTGGGCTTGTCCCCGTTGTCTTGGGCTTGCTCTAGTTGTCGTGGGCTTCCTCGCGTCGTTTTGGCCTTGCTCCAGTTCTCTTAGGCTAGCTCCAGCTGTCTTGGCCGTACTCCAGTTTTCTTGGGCTTGCTCCAACTGTCTTGGCCAAGCTCCAGTCGTCTTGGCCTTGCTCCAGCTATCCAGGGCCTGCTCCAATTATCTTGGACTTGCCCCAGTTGTCTTGGGCTTGCTCCGGTTGTCTTGGCCTTGCTCCAGTTATCTTTTGCCTGCTCTTGCTGTCTTGGCCTTGCTCCACCTGTCTTGTGCTTGTTCCAGTTATCTTAGCCTTTGTCCAGTTGTCTTGGCCTTGCTCCAATTTTCTTGGGCTTACTCCAGTTGTCTTGGCCTTGCTCCAGTTGTCTTGGCCTGGCTCAAGTTATCCTGTACTTGCTCCAGTTGTATTGGGCTTGCTCCAGATGTCTTTGGCGTTCTCCAGTTGTCTTGGCCTTGTTCCTGTTGTTTTGGCCTTGCTCTAGTTGTTTTGGGCTTGCTCCAGGTGTCTTGGGCTTGCTCGAGTTGTCTTGCCCTTGCTCTAGTTGTTTTGGGCTTGCTCCAGTTGTCTTGGGCTTGCTCCAGTTGTCTTGGGCTTGCTCCTGTTTTCTTGGCCTTGCTCCATTTGTCTTAGGCCTGCTCCAGTTTTCTTGGGTTTTCCCCATTTTTATTGGGCTTGCTCTGGTTGTCTTGGGCTTGCTCCAGTTGTCTTTGCCTTGCTCCAGTAATCTGGGGCTTGGTCCAAGTGTCTTGGCCTTGCTCTAGTTGTCTTGGCCTTGCTCCAGTTGGCTTTGCCTTGTTCTAGTTATCGTGGCCTTAATCCAGTTGTCTTGGGCTTGCTCCAGTTTTCATGGGCTTGCTCCAATTGTCTTGGACTTGCTCCTGTTGTCTTGGACTTTCTCAAATGGCTTGCCCTAGTTTTCTTGGGCTTGCTCCAAATGTCTTGGGCTTGCTCGGTAGTCTTGGCCTTGCTCTTGTTGTCTTGGCCTTGCTTCAGATGTATTGAGCCTGATCCAGTTGTCTTGGGCTTTCTCCAATTGTCTTGGCCTTGCTCCAGTTATCTATGCCTTTCTCCAGTTGTCTTGGGCCTGCTCAAGTTGTCTTGTGCTCACTCCAGTTGTCTTGAGCTTGCTCGAGTTTTCTCGGCCTTGCTCCAGTTGTTTCGGGCTTGCTCCAATTTTCTTGGTCTTACTCCAGTTGTCTTAGGCTTCTTCCATTGTCGTGGGCTTGTCCCAATTGTCTTGGGCTTGCTCCAGTTCACATCACTCCGCAACCAGTTCGCACAAGTCTACAACCAGTTTGCACCACTCTTCAGCCAGTTTGCACCACTCCGCAACCAGTTCGCACCACTCCGCAACCAGTTTGCACCACTCCACAACCAGTTTCCACCACTCCACAACCAGTTCGTACCACTCTGCAACCAGTTCGCACCACTCCGCAACCAGTCCGCACCACTCCGCAACCAGTTTGCACCACTCTGCAACCAGTTTGCACCCCTCCGCAACCAGTTCGCACCACTCCGTGACCAATTTGCACTACTCCGCAACCCGTTTGCACCACTCTGCAACCAGTTTGCACCCCTCCGCAACCAGTTCGCACCACTCCGTGACCAATTTGCACTACTCCGCAACCCGTTTGCACCACTCTGCAACCAGTTTGCACCCCTCCGCAACCAGTTCGCACCACTCCGTGACAAATTTGCACTACTCCGCAACCCGTTTGCACCACTCTGCAACCAGTTTGCACCACTCCGCAACCAGTTCGCACCACTCCATAACCAATTTGCACTACTCCGCAACCAGTTGGCACCACCCCGCAACCAGTTCGCAACACTCCGCTACCAGTTCGCATCACTCCGCAAGCAGTTCGCACCACTTCGCAACCAGTTTGTAACACTCCACAACCAGTTCGCACCACTCCGCAACCAGTTCGCACCACTCAGCAACCAGTTGGCAGCTCTCCGCAACCAGTGCACACGACTCCGCAACCAGTTCGCACCCATCCGGAACCAGATCGTACCACTCCGCAACCAGTTGGCACCACCCCGGAATCAGTTTGCACAACTCCCCAACCAGTTTGCACCACTCCGCAACCAGTTCGCACCACTCCGCAACCAGTTCCCACCACTCAGCAACCAGTTTGCACCACTCCGCAACCAGTTTTCAGCACTCTGCAACCACTTTGCACCACTCCACAACCAGTTTGCACTACTCCGTAATCAGTCCCCACCACTCGCAACCGGTTTGCACCACTCCGCAACCAGTTTGCACCACTCCGCAACCAGTTCGCACTACACCGCACCCAATTTGCACCACTCCGCAACCAGTTCGCACCACTCCGCAGCCAGTTCCCACCACTGTGCAACCCGTTCGCACCACTTGGCAACCAGTTCGCACCACTCTGCAACCAGTTCGCACCACTCCGCAACCAGTTCGCACCA
>SZWC01024386.1:0-26344 GCA_023375785.1 Penium margaritaceum | reverse complement strand
GGCCACCACTGCAGCTGCAGCCTCAGCTGCCTCGCGTTCCTGCACCACACGGTCATGATAGGGCCTGAGCAGCTCCACGGCCTTGACGTGAAGCTCCGCAGCACTGTTGATGCCAATTTTGGGATGAACCCGCTCGTAGAAGTGAAGCCTGAATCACGGGTCCAGGCATGTCGCCAACACGTGGCCTTGAGTGCAAAGGCGGGCGTACTTCTCCAACTTGGTGATGCTGGCCGACATCCCAGGCTTCAACTCCACCATCAACTGCTCCTTGCAGTCCAGACACCCAGCAGCACTGCGACGCTTACTTTTCTTCTCGGCTGCCAAGGCCTTCACCAGCCATGTCTGCATCTTCTCAAGAAGTGAGGCAAAGAATGGGATGACGAGTGAGAGGGTGGGGTATGATGCACCCGAGATGTCGTCCGTGAAGCCCTTGAAGGGCTTTGGGATGACGGTGACCTGTGCAATGAGCTCCCAGTCCTCAAAGCTGGGTTTCAGGTGCGCATCGTCCCTGCCATGCTCCTCCAGCCAGGTGTCAAGAACAGGTGCGCACCGTCCTCAAAGCTGGGTTTCAGGTGCGCACCGTCCCTGTCACAGCAATGACACGTTCAGCCATGTCCAATGCGCTGTTCCACCTCGTCTCCGTGTCGAGGTGGATGGACTTGTACTTGAGACCCGCGGCCTCAACAGCAGCCACAAGAGATTCCTCACGTGTCGGCGTGCGCGTCACAAAGACAGCAATGACCCGCACCTGCTGCAGAATGGTTGCCACACGCGGCAGCTTCAACAGATCACCAATTGCCAGGTTCATCATGTGCCCAAGACAACGGATGTGGCCGGACTTCACGAAAGCATCGTTGTTCAGGACGAGGAAGTTGTCGACCAAGGAATTGTTTGTGCTCTCATTGTTCATGGTCAAGCAAAACATGCGGTCCCACAAACCCCACTGCTCCAGCCCAGCTCTGAGGAGCTAGAACAGGTTCTCCGCGGTAGCTCCCTTGTGGATGGCGGGGAAGGAGAGCGCGATGGCGTGCACGCTGTACGCCTCGTCAATCCAATTGGCTGTGACGCCCGGATACTTGACGTTGTTCTCTGCTTTCCACCCGTCCGTCGTGAAGGAGATGGCGGACATCACGGCTGCCAGCTGCGTCTTGATGCGTTCGCGGTACGCCCGGGCGGCGATGCGGATGGCCCATGCGATGGTCATGCGCCCTGATACTGCTGCTGCTGGGTTAGCATGGGCAAAGGCCTTCGCCAACCGGAAGCTTTCTATGGACAAGAACGAAAGGTTCTTGTCCACTGCGTGCTTCCACAGTAGACTGTGGAAGTACTTCTTGTTGAAAAGTACGCTAACGCCCGTCACGCCGCGTGCCGGCTGCGAGTTCTCTGGATTGTTTGGCGGTGCATCTTCTGCCTCTGCAACAGCGACTCTTGCCTCCTCCAGCTTGGCAGCGGCAACCATCGCCTTCAGCTCACGGTAGCGGTTGGCATGAATCAGACGCATGTGTTTCCACATGGCGCCGGTAGAACCATTCTTGCAGCTCAATGTCACCGGCTTCGAAGGATCATTCGTGCAAATGAGGCACAAGGCGCGGGCAGGTACACCGCCAAGCTTCTTGAAGGATCCCCATATGAAAGAATCCTTCCGCTTGCGCTTGTCACCGATGGCCTCGTCTTCCTCCGAGTCCTCATCTTTGTCATCGGGTGTGGTTAGCTCCTGCTCGGCTGCAGCTGCTTCAGTGGTGGCGTCATCTTCAGCCATGACGACGGCGTGTGGGTTGACTTGGTGGCAAAACTGAGAACCGTGAAGCTTCACCGACACCCACCTGCGGGTACTTGTCCCAAGAGAGCGGCGATAAGAGTGGCGGCGAGAGTGGCGGCGATGCAACGGTGCACCGTGTTGCAGCTCAACACAGTGCAACGGTGCACCGCGTTGCTGATTGACTTGGTTCGCTGATGTAGCAAATCAACGGTTGAACATACCTCGTCCAACACATCCGCATGCGATGGATCCACAACAGCACTGTCAATGAAAGTGCGGCGGTTCCTCATTGGTTCGAACAACACAGATGTCACAATGAACCAATCGTAGTGCACAGAGTAGGTCACTCCAGTATGGCTGACCTAAGAAGATGACGCATGTGGACGATTCAGACTGCGGGGCGCAAAAAAATTGGCAATACGAAATGGATATAACATGAACGAGTACCGGGTCCTGAGCTGGACCTCTCGAATTTCTGCCCCCCCTCCCCCCCCTCCCCCCTCTCCCGCAGAACCGGCTAGGATTCGTGGAGCCCGACCGGATCCAGGAGGGTGGATCCGGATCCGAAGATCCGGATCCTGGATCCGGATTCACGGGTAGGTGCCACGGATCCCAGGGTCCGTATGAAACCTTACTTACATGTACTTACACACACTTACTTGTACTTACACGTACTTACACGTACTTACACGTACTTACAGGCACTTACACGCACTTACACACACCTACACACACTTACACGCACGTACATGCACTTACACGCACTTACATGCACTTACACATACTTACACGCAACTACACACACTTACATGTACTTACACATACTTACACGCACTTACACACACTAACACGCACTTACACGCACTAACACGTACTTACATGCACTTACACGCACTTACACAAACTTATACATACTTACACACTTACACGCACTTACACGCACTTCCACGCACTTACACGCATTAACACGCACTTACACGTACTTACACACACTTACACACACTTACACGCACTTACATGCTCATACACGTACTTACATGTACCTACACGCACTTATCCGTACTTACACAAACTTACACACACTTACACGCATTGACATACACTTGTTCGCACTTGCACACACTTACACGCACTTACACACACTAAGACGCATTATACGCACTAACACGCACTTACACCACCTTACACGCAATAACACGCACTTACAAGAACTTACACAAACTTACACGTACTTAAACTGAACTCACACGCACTTACACACACTTAAACTGAACTTACACACACTTACACGCACTTACATGCACTTGCACGCACTTACACGCACATACACACACTTACACGCACGTACACGCACTTACACGTACTTAGACGTACTTATACGCAATTACACGAACTTACACAAACTTACACGCACTTAAACTGAACTTACACGTACTTACACGCACTTCCACGCACTTCCACGCACTTACACAAAATTGTACGTACTTACGTGCACTTACACACACTTACACGAACTTAAACCACACTTAAACGCACATACACACACTTACACACACTTACACGCACTCACACGTACTTCCACACACTTACACGAACTTACATTCACTTACACGCACTTACACGCACTTACACGTACTAACACACACTTACATGTACTTACACACACTAACATACACTTACACGCACTTACACACACTTACACGTACTTATACGCACTTACACACACTTACACAAACTTACACGCACTTACATGCACTTACACACACTTACACGTACTTACACATACTTACACGCACTTACTTGTACTTGCAAGCACTTACACCCACTTACACACACTTACACGCACTTACACGCACTAACACGTGCTTACATGTACTTACACGTACTTACACGCACTTACACGCACTTACACGTACTTACATGCACTTACACATACTTACACACACTTATACGCACATACACGCACTTACATGCACTTACACATACTTACACACACTTACACGCACTTACACGCACTTCTCCGTACTTACACAAACTTACACGCACTTACACGCACTAACACACAGTTACACATACTTACATGCACTTACACGCACTTATACGCACTTGCACGAACTTACACGCACTTACACGTACTTACACGCACCTACACAGACTAACATGCACTTACACACACTTACACGCACTTATATGCACTTACACACACTTACACGCACTTACACACACTTACACGAACTTACACGCACTTATCTATACCTACACGAACTTACATGTACTTACATGCACTTACACAAACGTACACAAACGTACACACACTTACACACACTTACACGTTCTTACACGCACTTACACGTACTTACACGTACAAACACGCACTTATATGCACTTACATGCACTTATATACACTTACACGCACTTACACCCACTTATACATACCTACACGCACTTACCCACACTTACACGAACATACACTCACTTACACACATTGACACACACTTACACGCACTTACACGCACTTACACACACTTATATGCACTTACACACACTTACATGCACTTACACGCACTTACACGTACTTACACGTACTTACACGAACATGCACGCACTTACACACAATTACCCGCACTTTCACACACTTACACGTACTTACACGCACTTACTCACACTTACACGAACTTACACGCACTTACATGGACTTACACGCACTAACAAGCACTTACACGTACTTACACGCACTTACTTACACTTGCAAGCACTTACACCCACTTACACACACTTACACGCACTTACACGCACTTAGACGTGCTAACATGTACTTACACATACTTACACACACGAACTTGCACTTACACGTACTTACACATACTTACACACACTTACACGCACTTACACGCACTTAAATACACTTACACACAATTACACACACTTACACGTACTTACACGAACTTACACACACTTACACGCACTTACACGCACTTACACACACTTACACTCACTTACAGGTACTTACACGCACTTACACGCACTTACATACACTTACACACACTTGCACGTACTTACACACACTTATACATACTTATTCACACTTACACACACTAATATGCACTAACACACACAAACACGTTTTTATACGCACTTACACACACTTGCACACACTTACATGCATTTACACGCACCTACACATACTTACACGTACTTACACGCAGTTACACGCACTTAAACATTCTTACATGCACTTAGACGCAATTACACGGACTTACACAAACTTACACGCACTTGAACTGAACTTACACGCACTTCCACGCACTTCCACATACTTACACGCACATACACGCACTTAAACGTACTTACATGCACTCACATGCACTTACATGAACTTAAACCGCTCTACATGCACTTACATACACTTACACGCACTCACACTTACCCATACGCATTTACACGAATTGACACTTACTTACACGCACTTACACGTACTAACACACACTTACACGTACTTACACACACTAACACGCACTTACACAAACTTACACGCACTTACACGTACTTACACGCACTTACACAAACTTACACGCACTTACACGCACTTACACACACTCACACGCACTTAAACGTACTTACACGCACTTACTTGCACTTGCAAGAACTTGCACCCACTTACACACATCTACATACACTTACACGCATTTACACGTGCTTACATGTACTTACACGTACTTACACGTACTTACACACACTTATACGTACTTACATGCACTTACACACACCTACACGCACTTATACGTACATACACGTACTTACACGCACTTACATGTACTTACACGCACTTACACGCACTTACACGCACTTACATGTACTTTCACAAACTTACATGCACTTACACGCACTGACACGCAGTTACACGCACTTACATGCACTGACACGCACTTATACGTACTTGCACGAACTTACACGTACTCACACGTACTTACACGCACCTACACAGACTAACATGCACTTATATACACTTACACGCACTTACACAAACTTACACGCACTTACACACACTTACACGAACTTACATGCACTTACACACACTTATACATACTTACACGCACTTACATGCACTTACACGCACTTACGGGAACTTACACAAACTTACACGCACTTACACATACTTACACGCACTTACACGCACTTACACACACTTACACGCACTAACATGCACTTACATACACTTACACACACTTACATGCACTTTTACACACTTACATGTACTTACACACACCTACACGTACTTACTCGCACTTTCACAAACTTACACGCACTTACACGCATTGACACACACTTACACGCACTTACACGCACTTATACGCACTTACACGCACTTACATGGACTTACACGCACTTACACGCACTTACATGTACTTACACAAACATGCACGCACTTACACACACTTACACCCACTTTCACGCACTTACACACACTTACACGCACTTACTCACACTTACACGAACTTATACGCACTTATCACACTTACACGCACTTACACGTACTTACACGTACTTACACGCACTTACTTGCACTTCCAAGCACTTACACCCACTTACACAAACATACATGCACTTACACGCACTTACACGTGCTTACATGTACTTACACATACTTACACACACTAACTTCCACTTACACGTACTTACACATACTTACACGTACTTACACGCACTTACACGCACTTACATACACTTACACACAATTACACGTAATTACAAAGACTTACACAAACGTATATACACTTACACGCACTTACACACACTTACACGCACTTACACACACTTACACACACTTACTCGCACTTACATGCACTTACATGCACTTACATGCACTTACACACACTTATACGTACTTATACGCACTTACACGCACTTATACACACTTACACGCACTAACATGCACTAACACATACTTACACGCACTTACAAGCACTTACACACACTTGCACACACTTACACGCACTTACACGTGCCTACACGCACTTTCACGTACTTACACGCAGTTACACGCACTTACACATTCCTACATGCACTTACACGCAATTACACGGAATAACACAAACTTACACACACTTAAACTGAACTTACACGCACTTACACGCACTTCCACATACTTCCACGCACTTACACGCACTTACACGTACTTACATGCACGTACATGCACTAACACGAACTTAAACTGCACTTACACACACTTACATACACTTACACGCACTTACACGCACTTTCACGAACTTATATTTACTTACACGTATTCATACGTACTTACACGCACTGACACGCACTTACACGTACTTACACGTACAGACACACACTTACACACACTTACACGCGCTTACACCCACTTACACGCACTTACACGCACTCACACGAACTTACACGCACTTACACACACTTACACGCACTTACACATACTTACACGCACTAACTTGCACTTGCAAGCACTTACACCCACTTACACACACCTACACACACTTACACGCACTTACACGTGCTTACATGTACTTACACGTGCTTACATGTACTTACACGTACTTACACGCACTAAATTGCACTTACACATACTTACACGTACTTACACGCTTACATGCACTTACACGCACTTCCACGTACTTACACGCACTTAAACAAACTTACATGTACATACACACACTTACACGCACTTGCAGGCACTTACATGCACTTCCATGCACTTACACGTACTTACATGCACTTACACACACTTACATGCACTTACACACACTTACACGCACTTACACGCACTTACATGTACATATGCACACTTACACGCACTAACATGCATGAAACACGTACTTACACGCACTTACACGCACTTACACACACTTACACCAACATACATGAACTTACACGCACTTAAACTGAACTTACACGCAATTACACGCACTTAAACTTATCTTACACGCACTTACACGTACTTACACACACTTGCACGCACTTACACAAACATACACACACCTACACGTACTCACACGCACTTACACACACTTCCACGCACTTATACGTACTTACACGCACTTACAGGAGCTTACACGAACTTACACGCACTTAAACTGAACTTACACGTACTTACACGCACTTCCACTCACTTACACGCACTTACATCCACTTACACGTAGTTACATGTACTTACACGCACTTACACAAACTTAAACCACACTTACACGTACTTCCATGCACTTACACGCAGTTACACGCACTTACATGAACTTATACATACTTACACGTACTTGAACGCACTTACATGCACTTACACGCACTGACAGGCACTTACACGTACTTACACGCACTTACACGCACTTACACGCACTTCCACGGACTTACACGCACTTACACACACTTACACGTGCTTGCATGCACTTACACGTACTTACACGCACTTACTTGCACTTACACATACTTACACGTACTTACACGTACTTACACGCACTAACACGCACATACACGTACTTACACGGACTTACACGCACTAACACGCACTTAACGTACTTACACGCACTTACACGTACTTGCACAATCTTGCACACACTTACATACACTTACACACACTTACGCACACTTTTACGCACTTATACGCACTTACACGCACTTAAACGCACTTACACACACGTATACACACTTACACAAACTTACACATACTTACACGCACTTATACGCATTTAAATGCACTTTTACGCACTTACACACACTTACACAAACTTACACGTACTTACACGTATTTGCATGCACTTACACACACTTACACGCACTTATACGCACTAACACGCACTAACACGCACGTACACGCATGTACACGTACTTACACGTACATACACAAACTTACACGCACCTACACGCACTTGCCCACACTTACACAAACTTACACACACTTACACGCATTGACACGCACTTATACGCACTACCACGTACTTACAGGCACTTACACGCACTTACATGCATTACACGTACTTACACGCACTTACACGTACTTACACAAACTTGCATGCACTTACACACACTTACACGCACTTAAACGCACTTACACGCACTTATACATACTTACACGCACTTACATACACTTACACAAACTTACATGCACATATACACACTTACACGCACTTACACGCACTTACACGTACTTACACGCTCTTACTTCTACTTGCAAGCACTTACACCCACTTACACACACTTACACGCACTTACACGCACTTAGACATGCTTACATGTACTTACACGTACATACTTGCACTAACTTGTACTTACACACACTTACACGCACTTATACGCACTCACATGCACTTACATACACTTACATGCACTAACACACACTTACACATACTTACACGCACTTACACACACTTACACAAACTTACACACACTTACATGCACTTACACGTACTTACACGCACTTACACGCACTTCCACGTACTTACACCTACTTACACGAACTTACACGAACTTACACACACTTAAACTGAACTTACACGTACTTATACACACTTAAACTGAACTTTCACACACTTATACACACTTACACGTACTTACACACACTTAAACTGAACTTACACGCACTTACATGCACTTACACGCACGCACTTACACCTACTTACACGCACCTATACACACTTACACGTACTTACACGCACTTACACACACTTCCACACAGTTACACGAACTTACAGGCACTTACACACACTTAAACTGAACTTACACGCACTTACACATACTTCCACACACTTCCACGCACTTACACATACTTGCACGCACTTACATGCACTTACACGCATTACACGGACTTACACGTACTTACACGCACTTACACGAACTTGCACGCACTTACACACACTTACACATACTAACACACACTTACACCTACTTACACGCACTTACACGCACTTACACCAACTTACATGCACTTATACACACTTACACGCACTTACACGTACTTGCACGTACTTACACGCACTTACCTACACTTGCAAGCACTTACTCCCACTTACACAGACTTGCACGCACTTACACGCACTTACACGTGCTTACATGTACTTACACGTACTTACACGCACTAACTTGCACTTACACGTACTTATACGTACTTACATGCACTTACACACACTTACACGCACTTACATGCACTTACATACACTTACATGCACTTACATATACTTACACATAATTACACACACTTACACACACTTACACGCACTTACATGCACTTACACGCACTTACACGCACTTACACGTACTTACATGTACTTACACGCACTTACACAAACTTAAACCGCACTTATACGCACTTACACGCACTTATACACACTTACACGAACATACACGCACTTACACGCACTTACACAAACATGCATTTCCTTACATGTACTTACATGCACGTACACGTACTAATACACACTTACACATACTTACACGCACTGACATGCACTTACACGCACTTACACACACTTACACGTACTAACATACACTTACACGCACTTACACATACTTACACGAACATACATGCACTTACACACACTTACACGCACTTACATGCACTTGCACATACTTACACGTACTTACTTGCACTTGTAAGCACTTACACCCACTTACACACACTTACACGCACTTACACGCACTTACACGTGCTTACATGTACTTACACGTACTTACGCATACTTACATACACTTACACGCACTTACACGTACTTACACGCACTTACATGCATTGGCACGCACTTACACGCACTAGCACTTCCTTATACATACTTACACGTAGTTACACACACTAACCCGTACTTGCACGGACGTAAACGCACTTACACGCACTTACACGCACCTTCAGAGACTAATATGTACTTACACACACTTACATGCAGTCACACGTACTTACACGCACTTACACACACTTACACGAACTTACTCGCACTTATACGCACTTATACATACTTATACGCACTTACACACACTTACAAGCACTTACACAAACTTACACAAACGTACCCGTACTTACACGCACTTGCACATACTTACGCATACTTATACGCACTTACACGCACTAACACGCACTTACACACACTTACACGCACTTACACGCACGTACACGTACTTACATGCACTTACACGTACCTACATGCACTTACCCGCACATACACAAACTTACACGTACTTTCACGCATTAAAACGCACTTACATGCACTTACATGTATTTACACGTACTTACACGTACTTCAACGCTCTTACCTGCACTTACACGCACTTACACAAACTTGAATGAAATTACACATACTTACATGCACTTTCACGCACTTACACGCAATTACATGGACTTACTCGCACTTACACAAACTTACACACACTTGCATTCACTTACACGCACTTACACGCACTTACACATACTTACACGCACTTACTTGCACTTGCAAGCACTTACACCCACTAACACACACTAACATGCACTTACACGTACTTACACGTGCTTACATGTACTTATACGTACTTACACGCACTAACTTGCACTTACACGTACTTACACGTACATACACACACTTACACACACCTACATGCACGTACATGCACTTACACACACTTACACACTCTTACACACACTTACACGCACTTACACAAGCTTACACACACTTACAGGCACTTACACGTACTTACACGCACTTACACGCACTTACACACACTTACACTCACATACACGCACTTACATGCACTTACACACACTTACATGCACTAACATGCACTTACATGCACTTACACACACTTACACGCACTAACATTGACTAACATGCACTTACACGCACTTACACACACTTACACGTACTTAAATGCACTTACACGCACTTACACAAACTTACACGAACTTACACACAGTTAAGCTGAACTAAAACGCACTTACGCGCAATTAAAAAAAATTAAACTTACACTCACTTACACACACTTACACGCACTTGCACGCACGTACACGCACTTACACGCACCTACACGTACCTACACGTACATACACGCACTTACACGCATTCACACGCACTTACACGCACTTACATGCACATACACGCACTTACGCGTACCTACACGCACTTACCCGCAGTTACACAAACTTACACGCACTTACACGCATTGACACGCACTTATACGTACTTGCACACACTTACACGCACTTACACGACCTTGCACGCAATTACACGCACTTACACAAACTTACACAAACTTACACGCACTTAAACTGAAATCACACATACTTACATGCACTTACATGCACTTGCACGCACTTACACGCACTTACACGCACCTACACGCACTTACACGCACTTACACGCACTTACACGCACATACACGTACTTCCACGCACTTACACGTACTTACACACACTTACACGCACTTACACGACCTTGCACGCACTTACACGCACTTACACGTGCTTACATGTACTTACACGTACTTCCACGTACTTACACGCACTTACACGCACTGACACGCACTTATACGTACTTGCACACACTTACACGCACTTACACGACCTTGCACGCACTTACACGCACTTACACGCACATACACGTACTTCCACGCACTTACACGTACTTACACGTACTTACACGCACTTACTTGCACTTACAAGCACTTACACCCACTCACACACACTAACATGCACTTACACGTACTTACACGTGCTTACATGTACTTACACGTACTTCCACGTACTTACACGCACTTACACGCACTGACACGCACTTATACGTACTTGCACACACTTACACGCACTTACACGACCTTGCACGCACTTACACGCACTTACACGCACATACACGTACTTCCACGCACTTACACGTACTTACACGTACTTACACGCACTTACTTGCACTTACAAGCACTTACACCCACTCACACACACTAACATGCACTTACACGTACTTACACGTGCTTACATGTACTTACACGTACTTCCACGTACTTACACGCACTTACACGCACTGACACGCACTTATACGTACTTGCACACACTTACACGCACTTACACGACCTTGCACGCACTTACACGCACTTACACAAACTTACACGCACTTAAACTGAACTCACACATACTTACATGCACTTACATGCACTTGCACGCACTTACACGCACTTACACGCACCTACACGCACTTACACGCACTTACACGCACTTACACGCACATAAACGTACTTCCACACACTTATACGTAATTACACAAACTTACACAAGCTTACACGCACTTCCGAGCACTTACACGCACTTCCACGCACTTACACACACTTACACGTACTTACACGCACTTACTTGCACTTGCAAGCACTTACTCCCAATTACACACACTTACACGCACTTATCCACACTTACACGTGCTTACATGTACTTACACGTACTTCCACGTACTTACACGCACTTACACGCACTTACACGAACTTACATGCACTAAGACACACTTACACGCACTTATGCGTACTTACACCCACTTACACGCACTTACACGTACTTACACGCACTAACATGCACTTACACGCATTTACCCGTACTTACACAAACTTACACACACTTACACAAAGTGACACGCAGTTACACGCACTTACATGTACTTACACACACTTATACGCACTTGCATGAACTTACACACACTTACACGTACTTACACGCACCTATACAGACTAACACGCACTTACACACACTTACATGCACTTACACACACTTACACACACTTACACACACTTACACGCACTTATACGTACTTACACGCACTTACATGCACTTACACACACTTACACGGACTTACACAAACTTACACGCACTTACATGCTCTTATACGTACGTACACGCACTTACACGCACTTACACATATTTACACGCACTAAAACGCACTTACACGCACTTACACGTACTTACACTCACTTACACGCACTTACACACACCTACACGCACTTCCCTGCACTTAAAGGAACTTACACACACTTGCACGCATTCATACACACTTCCACGCACTTACATGCGCTTACATGCACTTATATGCACTTACACACACTTACACGCACTTACATGCACTTACACGCACTTACACACACTTACACGCACTTACACGAACATGCTGGGTGTCAATGCGTGTAAGTAAATCTAAGTTCGTGTAAGTGCGTGTAAGTGTGTGTTAGTGTGTGTAAGTGGGTATAAGCGCGGTTAAAGTTTGTGTAAGTGCGTGTAAGTACATATAAGTACGTGTAAATACGTGTAATTACGTGTGAGTACGTGTAAGTGTGTGTAAGTGCGTGGAAGTGCGTGTAAGTGTGTGTAAGTGTGTGTAAGTGCGTGTAAGTACGTGTAAATACGTGTAAGTGCGTGTAAGTGCGTGTAAGTGTGTGTCAATGCGTGTAAGTATGTGTAAGTTCGTGTAAGTGCGGGTAAGTGCGTGTAGGTACGTGTAAGTGCGTGTAAGTGCGTGTAAGTACGTGTCAGTGCGTGTAAGTGTGTGTAAGTGCATGTTAGTGCGTGTAAGTGCGTATAAGTGCATGTAAATGCGTGCAAGTGCGTGTAAGTGCGTGCATGTTCGTGAAAGTTGGTGTAAGTGTGTGTAAGTATGTGTAAGTATGTATAAGTGCGTGTAAGTGCGTGTAAGTGCGTGTAACTGCGTGTAAGTTTGTGTAAGTGCATGTAAGTCCATGCAGGTGCGTGTAAGTGCGTGTAAGTGCATGTAAGTTCGTGCAAGTGTGTGTAATTGCATATAAGTGCATGTAAGTACATGTAAGTTCGTACCAGTGCATGTAAGTGCGTGTAAGTGTGTGGAAGTGCGTATAAGTGTGTGTAAGTGCATGTAAGTACGTATAAGTGCGTGTAAGTGCGTGTAAGTACGTGTAAGTATGTGTAAGTACATGTAAGCACGTGTAAGTGCGTGTAAGTGCGTGTAAGTGGATGTAAGTGCTTGCAAGTGCAAGAGAGTGCGTGTAAGTACTTATAAGTGCATGTAAGTGCGTGTAAGTGTGTGTAAGTGCATATAAGTTTGTGTAAGTATGTGTAAGTGCGTGTAAGTGTGTGTAAGTACGTGTAAGTACGTGTAAGTGCGTAAAAGTGCATGTTAGTGCGTGTAAGTATGTGTAAGTGCGTGTCAATACATGTAAGTGCATGTAAGTGCGTGTAAGAAAATGCAAGTTTGTGTAAGTGCATGTAAGTACGTGTAAGTGCGTGTAAGTATGCGTAAGTGCGTGTAAGTGCGTGTAAGTGCGGTTTAAACTTGTATAAGTGTGTGTAAGTACGTGTAAGTGCGTGTAAGTGTGTGTAAGTGCGTGCAAGTGCATGTAAGTACGTGTAAGTGCGTGTAAGTGTGTGTAAGTGCGTGTAAGCACGTGTAAGTGTGTGTAAGTACATGTAAGTATATGTAAGTGCATGTAAGTTTGTGTAAGTGCGCTTAAGTGCGTGTAAGTATGTGTAAGTACGTGTAAGTGCAAGTTAGTGCGTGTAACTATGTGTAAGTACATGTAAGCATGTGTTAGCGGGTGTAAGTGCGGATAAGTGTGTCTAAGTGGGAGTAAGTGCTTGCAAGTGCAAGTAAGTGCGTGTAAGTACATGTAAGTATGTGTAAGTGCGTGTAAGTGTGTATAAGTGCATGTAAGTTTGTGTAAGTACGTGTAAGTGCGTGTAAGTGCGTGTAAGTACGTGTAAGTGTGTGCAAGCGCATATAAGCACGTATAAGTGCGTGTAAGTTCAATTTAAGTGCGTGTAAGTGTGTGGACGTTCAGTTTAAGTGCGTGTAAGTGCGTGTAAGTGCGTGTAAGTGCGTGTAAGTGCGTATAAGTGTGTGTAAGTGTGTATACGTGTATGTAAGTGTTTGTAAGTACGTGTAAGTGTGTGTAAGTGCATGTAAGTGTGTGTAAGTGCATGGAAGTGTGTGTAAGTACGTGTAAGTGCGTGTAAATGCGTGTAAGTACGTGTAAGTGCAAGTTAGTGCGAGTAAGTATGTGTAAGTACATGTAAGCATGTGTAAGCGTGTGTAAGTGTGTGTATGTGTGTGTAAGTGGGTGTAAGTGCTTGCAGGTGCAAGTAAGTGTGTGTAAGTATGTGTAAGTGCATGTAAGTGCGTGTAAGTGTGTGTAAGTGCATGTAAATTCATATAAGTGTGTGTAAGTGTGTGTAAGTGCATATAAGTGCGTGTAAGTGCGTGTAAGTTTGTGTAATTGCGTGAAAGTTTGTGTAAGTGTGTGTAAGTGTGTGTAAGTACGTGTAATGCGTGTAAGTGCATGCAAGTGCGTGTAAGTGCGTGTAAGTGCATATAAGTGCGTGTCAATGCGTGTAAGTGCGTGTAAGTTTGTGTAAGTGCGAGTAAGTGCATGTAGGTGCGTGTAAGTGCGTGTATGTACGTGTTAGTGCGTGTAAGTATGTGTAAGTGCGTGTAAGTACGTGTTAGTGTGTGTAAGTGTATGTAAGTGCGTGTAAGTGCGTGCAAGTACGTGTAAGTACGTGTAAGTTTGTGTAAGTACGTGTAAGTGTGTATAAGTGCGTGTATGTGTGTATAAGTGCGTGGAAGTGCGTGTAAGTTTGTGTAAGTGTGTATACGTGCATGTAAGTGCGTGTAAGTGCGTGCAAGTGCGTGTGAGTGCGTCTTAGTGCGTGTATGTGCGTGTAAGTGTGTGTATGTATGTGTAAGTGCGTGTAAGTACGTGTAAGTACGTGTAAGTATGTGTAAGTGCAGGTAAGTGCGTGTAAGTGTGTGTAAGTACATGTAAGCACGTGTTAGTGTGTGTAAGTGGGTGTAAGTACATGTAAGTGCATGGAAGTACGTGTTAGTGTGGTTTAAGTTTGTGTAAGTGCGTGTAAGTACATGTAAGTACGTGTAAGTGGGTGTTAGTGCGTGTAAGTGCGTGGAAATGCGTGTAAGTGCGTGTAAGTTCAGTTTAAGTGCGTGTAAGTTCGTGTAAGTCGGTGTTTGTGCGTGTAAGTGCATGTAAGTATGTGGAAGTGCGTGTAAGTACGTGTAAGTGCGTGTAAGTGTGTGTAAGTACGTGTTAGTGTGTGTAAGTACGTGTAAGTACGTGTTAGTATGTGTAAGTGCGTATAACTGCGTGTAAGTAAATGTAAGTTTGTGTAAGTGCGTATAAGTACGTGTGAGTGCGTGTAAGTGTGTGTAAGTGCGTATAAGTGCGTGTAAGTGCAGTTTAAGTTTGTGTAAGTACGTGTAAGTGCATGTAAGTACGTGTAAGTGTGTGTAAGTGCGTGTAAGTATGTGGAAGTGCGTGTAAGTGTATGTAAGTTCAGTTTAAGTGTGTGTAGGTTTGTGTAAGTCCGAGTAATTGAGTGTAAGTGCATGTAAGAATGTGTTAGTATGTGTAACTGCGTGTAAGTACGTGTAAGTGTGTGTAGGTGGGTGTAAGTGCGTGTAAGTACGTGCAAGTGTGTGTAAGTGTGTGTAAGTGTGTGTAAGTGTGTGTTAGTACATGTTAGTGAGTGTAAGTGTGTATAAGCACGTGTAAGTGCGTGTAAGTGCGTGTAAGTGTGTGTAAGTGCATATAAGTGCGTGTAAGTGCGTGTAAGTACGTGTAAGTGCGTATAGGAAGGTAAGTGCATGTAAGTGCGTGTAAGTGTGCGTAAGTTCGTGTAAGTACGTGTAAGTGCGTGTAATTGTGTGTAAGTGGATGTAAGTGCGTGTAAGTGCGTGTAAGTGCGTGTAAGTATGTGTAAGTACGTGTAAGTGCAAGTTAGTATCTGTAAGTAAGTGGAAGTACATGTAAGCACGTGTAAGTGCGTGTAAGTACGTGTATGTGTGTGTAACTGGGTGTACGTGCTTGCAAGTAAGTGGGTGTAATTATGTATGAGTGCATGTAAGTGCGTGTGAGTACGTGTAAGTGTGTGTAAGTTTGTTTAAGTGTAAGGAAGTGCGTGTAAATGTGTGTAAGTATGTGAAAGTGCGTGTAAGTGTGTGTAAGTGTGTGCATTTTTGTCTAAGTGCGTGTAAGTGCATGTAAGTGCGTGTAAGTGCGTGTAAGCGCATGCAAGCGTGTGTAAGTGCGTGTAAGTGTGTATCAATGCGTGTAAGTGCGTGTAAGTTTGTGTAAGTTTGTGTAAGTACAGGTAAGTGTGTGTAGGTGTGTGAAAGTGCGTGTAAGTGCATGTAAGTTCATCTAAGTGTGTGTTAGTGCGTGTAAGTACGTGTAAGTGCGTGTAAGTGCGTGTAAGTGCATGTTAGTCCGTGTAGGTGTGTGTAAGTACGTGTAAGTGCGTGTAAGTTCGTGCAAGTGCATATAAGTGTGTGTAAGTGCATGTAAGTGCGTGTAGCTGCGTGTCAGTGTGTGTAAGTGTGTGTAAGTTTGTGTAAGTGCGGATAAATGCGTATAAGTGCGTGTAAGTGCGTGTAAGTAGTGAAAGTACGTGTAAGTGCGTGTAAGTGCGCAGAAGTGCGTGTAAGTGTGCGTAAGTGCATGTAAGTACGTGTAAGTGCGTGTAAGTGCGTATACGTACGTGTAAGTACGTGTAAGTACATGTAAGCACGTGTAAGTATATATAAGTGCGTGTAGGTGTGTGTCATTGGGTATAAGTGTTTGCAAGTGCAAGTGAGTGCTTGTAAGTACGTGTAAGTGCGTGTAAGTGTGTGTAAGTGCGTGGAAGGGTGTATAAGTGCGTGTAAGTGCATGTAAGTTTGTGTAAGTTTGTGTAATTATGTATAAGTACGTGTAAGTACGTGTAAGTGCGTGTAAGTGCGTGTAGGTGCGTGTAAGTGCGTGTAAGTGCGTGCAAGTGCATGTAAGTGCGTGTAAGTGCGTGTAAGTGCGTGTGAGTTCAGTTTGAGTGCGTGTAAGTTCGTGTAAGTTTGTGTAAGTGTGTGTACTTATGTGCAAGGTCGTGTAAGTGCGTGTGAGTGTGTGTAATGCGTCTAAGTGTGTGTAATTGCATGTAAGTGTGTGCACGTGCGTATAAGTGCCTGTCAATGCGTGTAAGTGCGTGTACGTTTGTGTAAATGCGGGTAAGTACGTGTATGTGCATGTAAGTGTGTGTAAGTGCGTGTGAATGCATGTAAGTACGTGTAAGTGCGTGTAGGTGCGTGTAGGTGCATGTAAGTGTATGTAAGTGCGTGCAAGTGCATGTAAGTGCATGTAAGTACGTGTAAGTGCGTGGAAGTATGTGTAAGTGCATGTAAGTGCGTGTAAGTGCATGTAAGCGCATTCAAGTACGTGTAAGTACGTGTAAGTGCAAGTTAGTGTGTGTAAGTACGTGTAAGTACATGTAAGCACGTGTAAGTGCGTGTAACTGCGTGTAAGTGTGTGTAAGTTGGTATAAGTGCTTGCAAGTGCAAGTAAGTGCATGTAAGTGTGTATGTGCGTGTAAGTGCAAGTAAGTGCGTGTAATGGCGTGTAAGTGCGTGTAAGTGCGTGTAAGTTTGTGTAAGTGCGTGTAAGTGCGTGTAAGTGCGTGTAAGTGCCTGTAAGTGCGTGTAAGTGTATGTAAGTACGTGTCACTGCATGTAAGTGCGTGTAAGTGCGTGTCAGTGCATGTAAGTGCGTGTAAATGCGTGTAAGTAAGTATAAGTCCGTGTAAGTACGTGTAAGTGCGTGTAAGTGTGTGTAAGTGCCTATAAGTGCGGTTTAAGTTCGTGTAAGTGCATGTAAGTACATATAAGTACGTGTAAATACGTGTAATTGCGTGTAAGTATGTATAAGTGCGTGTAAGTACGTGTAAGTGCGTGTAAGTGCGTGTAGGTGCTTGTAGGTGTGTGTTAGTGCGTGCAAGTGCCTATAAGTGTGTGTAAGTGCGTGTAAGTTCAGTTTAAGTGTGTGTAAGTGCATGTGAGTTCAGTGTAAGTACGTGAAATTTCGTATACGTTTGTGTAAGTGCGTGTAAGTGCGTTTAAGTACGTGTAAGTGTGTGTAAGTGCGTGTAAGTGCATGTTAGTCAATGTTAGTGTGTGTGTGTGTGTGTAAGTGTGTGTAAGTGCGTGTACGTGCATGTAAGTGTGTGTAAGTGCATGTAAGTGCGTGTAAGTACGTGTAAGTGTGTGTAAGTGTGTGTAAGTGCATGTCAGTACGTGTAAGTGTGTGTAAGTGGGTGTAAGTATGTGTAAGTATGTGTGAGTACGAGTTAGTGCGTGTAAGTACGTGAACGTACCTGTAAGCACGTGCAAGTGCGTGTAAGTACATGTTAGTGTATGTAAATGGGTGTAAGTTGTTGCAAGTGCAAGTAAGTGCGTGTAAGTACGTGTAGGTGCGTGTAAGTGCGTGTAAGTGCGTGCAAGTACGTGTAAGTTCGTGTACGTGCGAGTAAGTGCGTGTAAGTTCGTGTAAGTGTGTAAAAGTGTGTGTAAGTGCGTAAAAGTGCATGGAAGTTTGTGTAAGTGCGTGTAAGTGTGTGTAAGTGCGTGTAAGTGCGTGTAAGTGCATGTAAGTGCGTGTAAATACATATAAGCGCGTGTAAGTACGTGTAAGTGCGTGTCAATTTGTGTAAGTGCGTGTAAGTTCATGTAAGTGTGGGTAAGTGCGTGTAGGTGCGTTGAAGTGCGTGTAAGTACTTGTAAGTGCGTGTAAGTGCGTGTAAGTGTGTGTAAGTGCGTGTTAGTGCCTGTACGTGCGTGTAAGTGCGTGTAATTACGTGCAAGTGCGTGTAAGTGCGTGTACGTTTGTGTAAGTTTGTGTACGTGCGTGTAAGTGTGTGTAAGTATGTGTAAGAATGTATGAGTGCGTGTAAGTGTGAGCAAGTTTGTGTAAGTGTGTGTAAGTGCGTGTAAGTACCTGTAAGTGCATGTAAGTGCGTATAAGTGCATTTAAGTCCGTGTAGGTGCGTATAAAGGGGTGTATGTGCATGTATGTTCGTGCAAGTGCATGTAAGTGCGTGTAAGTTCATGTAAGTGCGTGTAAGTGCATGCCAGTGCGTTTAAGTGCGTGTAAGTGTGTGTAAGTGCTTGTAAGTGTGTGTAAGTGCATGTAAGTATGTGTAAGTACATGTAAGTGCATGTAAGTACGTGTAAGTACGTGTAAGTGCATGTAAGCATGTGTAAGTGCGTGTAAGTGCGTGTAAGTACGTGTAAGTTGATGTAAGTGCTTGCAAGTGCAAGCAAGTGCATGTAAGTACGTGTAAATGCATGTAAGTGCGTGTAAGTGCGTGTAAGTGCATGTAAGTTTGTATAAGTATGTGTAAGTGCGTGTAAGCGCATGTAAGTACGTGTAAGTGCGTCTAAGTGCATGTAAGTGCATGTCAGTGCGTGTAAGTACGTGTAAGTGCGTGTCAGGACGTGTAAGTGCATGTAGGTAAGTGTAAGTAAATGTTAGTTTGTGTAAGTGCATGTAAGTACGTGTAAGTGCGTGTAAGTGTGTGTAAGTACGTGTAAGTGCGTGTAAGTGCGGTTTACGTTTGTGTAAGTACGTGTAAGTGCGTGTAAGCGCATGCAAGTGTGTGTAAGTGTGTGTAAGTGCATGTAAGTGCGTGTAAGTGCGTGTAAGTGTGTGTAAGTGCGTGTAAGTACGTGTAAGTGTGTGTAAGTACATGTAAGTATGTGTAAGTGCATGTAAGTTTGTGTAAGTGCGTGTAAGTGCATGTAAGTACGTGTGAGTACGTGTAAGTGCAAGTTAGTACGTGTAACTACGTGTAAATGCATGTAAGCATGTGTAAGCGCGTGTAAGTGTGTGTAACTATGTGTAAGTGGGAGTAAGTGCTTGCTAGTGCAAGTGCGTGTAAGAACGTGTAAGTGGGTGTAAGTGCGTGTAAGTTTGTTTAAGTGCATATTAGTTCATGTAAGTGCGTGTAAGTACGTGTAAGTGCGTGTAAGTACCTGTAAGTGCGTGTAAGTGCGTGTAAGTGCGTGCAAGTTTGTGTAAGTGCGTATAAGTGCATGTAAGTTCGTGTAATGCGTGTAAGTGCCTGTAAGTGCGTGCAAGTGTGTGTAAGTCCGTGGAAGTATGTGGAAGTGTGTGTAAGTGCGAGAAAGTTTGTGTAAGTGCGTGTACGCGCGTGTAAGTACATGTAAGTGCATGCAAGTGTACATAAGCGCGTATAAGTGCGTGTAACTTCAGTTTAAGTGCGTGTAAGTGCGTGTAAGTTCAGTTTAAGTGCTTGTGAGTGCGTGTAAGTGCGTGTAAGTGCTTGTAAGTGCGTGTAAGTTTGTGTAAGTGCGTGTAAGTGTGTGTAATTGCGTGAAAGTACGTGTAAGTGTATGTAAGTGCATGTAAGTGTGTGTAAGTGCATGGAAGTGCGTGTAAGTGGGTGTAAGTGCGTGTAAGTGCGTGTAAGTACGTGTAAGTGCAAGTTTGTGCGAGTAAGTACGTGTAAGTGCATGTAAGCACGTGTTAGCACGTGTAAGTGCGTGTAAGTGTGTGTAAGTGAGTGTAAGTGCTTGCAAGTGCAATCAAGTGCGTGTAAGTATGTGTACATGTATGTAAGTGCGTGTAAGTGTCTGTAAGTGCATATAAATTCATGTAAGTGTGTGTAAGTGGGTGTAAGTGCGTTTAAGTGCGTGTAAGTGTGTGTAAGTGCATGTAAGTGCGTGCAAGTTTATGAAAGTGCGTGTAAGTGCATGTAAGGGCGTGTAATGCGTGTAAGTGCGTGTAAGTGGGTGTAAGTGCGTGTACGTGCGGCCATGTTGACTTCGACTTCCGACTTTTGGGGTAAAAGTCTAAGTCGGAGAGTCGGTCAAAGTCGACTTAAAGTCGACTTAGATATTGGCAGTGGAACATAGATCATGAGTTGCTGGTTCCAACGCAATTTGAGTCGCTAAATTCCGTTAAGTTTGGAGAAAGTTATGAATGTTCAAACTTGGGATGTGCATAAACACCTCATCAAGCTACGTTTTGTTTACAAATGGCTTCATATGACATCATATATTTGTTATATATGCAATCAACTAAGTGGTGATAGACACGTAACTAATGTTTTTTACTACAATGAACTTGAGACGCAGTACTTGGCACAACATAATGAGCCTCCTAACCAGTTGGAGGAAAACCGACTTCCGACTTGGCTCATCAGGAGCCGACTTCCGACTTTCGACTTCCGACTTGGCCATCGACTTCGACTTCCCAAAGTCAACATGGACGTGCGGATAAGTGCGTGTCAATGCGTGTAAGATGGTGTAAGTTTGTGTAAGTGCGGGTAAGGGCGTGTAGGTACGTGTACGTACGTGTATGTACATGTAAGTGCATGTAAGTGCGTGTAAGTGTGTGTAAGTACGTGTTAGTGTGTGTAAGTGCATGTAAGTGCGTATAAGTGCGTGCAAGGAACTCTAAGTACATGTAAGTTTGTGTATGTGTGTGTAAGTGCGTATAAGTGTGTGTAAGTGTGTATAAGTACGTGTAAGTGCGAGTAAGTTTGTGTAAGTGTGTATACATGCGTGTAAGTACGTGTAAGTGCGTGCAAGTGCGTGTAAGTGCGTGTAAGTGCGTGTAAGTGTGTGTATGTACGTGTAAGTGCGTGTAAGTACGTGTAAGTACGTGTAAGTATGTGTAAGCACAAGTAAGTGTGTGTAAGTACGTGTACGTGCATGGAAGCACGTGTTAGTGCATGTAGGTGTGTGTAAGTGTGTGTAAGTGGATGTAAGCACGTGTTAGTGTGTGTAAGTGCGTTTAAGTACGTGTAAGTGCATTGAAGTGCGTGTAAGTGTGGTTTAAGTTTGTGTAAGTGCGTGTTAGTACATGTAAGTATGTGTACGTGGATGTAAGTGCGTGTAAGTGCGTGGAAGTGCGTGTAAGTGCATTCAAGTTTAGTTTAAGTGCGTGTAAGTTCGTGTAAGTTCGTGTAAGTGCGTGTAAGTGCGTGTAAGTGCGTGTAAGTGCATGTAAGTGCGTGTTAGTGTACGTAAGTATGTGTAGGTGCGTGTTAGCATGTGTAAGTGTGGATAACTGCGTGTAAGTAAATGTAAATTTGTGTAAGTGTGTGTAAGTACGTGTGAGTGTGTGTAAGTGTGTGTAAGTATGTGTAAGTGCGTGTAAGTGTGTGTACGTGTGAGTGTGTGTAAGTACGTGTGAGTGTGTGTAAGTGTGTGTAAGTACGTGTGAGTGTGTGTAAGTGTGTGTAAGTACGTATAACTGCGTATAAGTAAATGTAAGTTCGTGTAAGTGTGTGTAAGTATGTGTGAGTGTGTGTAAGTGTGTGTAAGTACATGTAAGTGCGTGTAAGTACGTGTACGTGTAAGTGTGTGTAAGTATGTGTAAGTGCGTGTAAGTGCAAGTGCAAGTAAGTGTGTGTAAGTACGTGTAAGTGTGTGTAAGTGCGTGGAAGTACGTGTAAGTGCGTGTATGTGCGTGTAAGCTTGTGTAAGTTTGTGTAGTTGTGTATAAGTGCGTGTAAGTGCGTGTAAGTGTGTGTAAGTGTGTGTAGGTGCGTATAAGTGCGTGTAAGTGCGTGCAAGTGCATGTAAGTGCGTGTAAGTGCGTGTAAGTATTTGTGAGTTCAGTTTCAGTGCGTGTTAGTTTGTGTAAGTTTGTGTAAGTGCGTGAAATTGTGTGCAAGGCCGTGTAAGTTCGTGTAAGTGCATGTAATGCGTCTAAGTGTGTGTAAGTGCGTGTAAGTGCGTGAAAGTGCGTACAAGTGTGTGTCAATGCGTGTAAGTGCGTGTAAGTAAGTTGTGTAAAGGTGGGTAAGTGCGTGTAGGTACGTGTAAGTACGTGTATGTGCAGGTAAGTGTGTGTAAGTGCGTGTGAATGCATGTAAGTGTGTGTAAGTACGTGTAGGTACGTGTAGGTACGTGTAAGTGCGTGTATGTGTGTGGAAGTACGTGTAAGTGTGTGTAAGTGCATGTAAGTTCAGTTTAAGTGCGTGTAAGTACGTGAAAGTACGTGTAGATATGTGTAAGTGCGTGTTAGTATGTGTAAGTACGTGTAAGTGCGTGTTAGTACGTGAGAGTGCGTGTAACTGTGTGTAAGTAAATGTAAGTTCGTGTAAGTGCATGTAAGTATGTGTGAGTGGGTGAAAGTATGTATAAGTGCATGTAAGTGCATGTAAGTGCGGTTTGAGTTTGTGTAAGTGCGTGTAAGTGTGTGTAAGTGTGTAGAAGTGCGTGCAAGTGCATGTAAGTTTAGTTTAAGTGTGTGTAAGTTTGTGTAAGTCCGTGTAATTGCGTGTAAGTGCATGTAAGAATGTGTAAGTGCGTGTAACTGCGTGTAAGTGCGTGTAAGTGCGTGTAGGTGCGTGTAAGTGCGTGTAAGTATGTGCAAGTGTGTTTAAGTATGTGTAAGTGTGTGTAAGTGTGTGTTAGTACATGTTAGTGCATGTAAGTGTGTATAAGTGTGTGTAAGTATGTGTAAGTGTGTGTAAGTGTGTGTAAGTGCATGTAAGTATGTGTAAGTGTGTGGAAGTGTGTGTAAGTGCGTATAAGTGAATGTAAGTGCGTGTAAGTGCGTGTAAGTGCGTGTAAGTGTGTGTAAGTTTGTGTAAGTACGTGTAAAAACATGTAATTGTGTGTAAGTGTATGTAAGTGCGTGTAAGTGCGTGTAAGAATGTGTAAGTATGTGTAAGTACGTGTAAGTGCAAGTTAGTGCGTATAAGTACGTGTAAGCACATGTAAGCAGGTGTAAGTGCGTGTGAGTGTGTGTAAGTGTGTGTAAGTGGGTGTAAGTGCTTGCAAGTAAGTGCGTGTAAGTACGTATAAGTGCGTGTAAGTACGTGTGAGTACGTGTAAGGGCGTGTAAGTTTGTGTAAGTGTGAGGAAGTGCGTGTAAGTGTGTGTAAGTGCGTGAAAGTGCGTGTAAGTGTGTTTAAGTGCGTGCATGTGTTATACTGTGAGATCGTTGAATGCCACAAACTTTCTGGACAGCGCAAACCAATCGCTTCAAAAACAGAGCAGATCAACACAGGCGCTCACAGCCAGATTTGCTCAATCAGCGATAGAGAAATGAACTTCCTTTCATCAGAATTGACTAACTCCTGGGTACAGATGCTACTGACATCTAGTCCTCAAAAGAATGATGAGAGTAGGATCACATCTGCGTTAAAAACTGCCTCGCTCGCCTTCACCTCCTGTGCGTCTCGCTCCGCAGCCATGGTTCTGCCGTCTGCCGCCGGCACCTGCCGTCTTCGCTGTGTGCACTTGGGTCCCGATCACACTGGTCCTTCGATAAGCCTGAATAGTGCTGTCTTTGGTGGCATTCGATGTGATCCGGTATATGTCATTTATGCGTTGGTCGTGCGTCGTCGATCCTGGATCGGATGGCCTCCGAGTTTCTGTGTCATCGATATTTATCGATGCCACATCCCCCCTCCCCAGTTGTCCACATTGTCTTTCCTCATATTGATCAGACTGGTAGTCCGGTACTCTGTTCTCCTTCTACTCCTTTCGAGATGCCACGTCAGCCTCCTGCCAGAGCTCCGCTCAGGCTACCGCTTCCAGACCACTTTACACAGTAGTGCAAAGGTCTACACAATATATGCTGCTCGTGATCATGTCCCTCTCGAACAACAGGTACATATGAATGGGCAGGGGAGGCATGGGTAGACCCTCTCTCCTGACCCGAGGGTAGACTTGAGACAGAGTAGGGTAGCATAGGTGGCGGAGGGTCAGGGGAGAGAGTGGCGCCTCTCCCCTGGCCCTCCGGTTATGCCATTTTGGAGCATACCCCATTTTATCATTTTTCCAACATTCCCCCCCATATGCTCCA
>SZWC01024382.1:11435-24543 GCA_023375785.1 Penium margaritaceum | reverse complement strand
GATTATTGGTGGCTCAATCCACCAGCAGTTGCCACGACATCCTAGGTGCTTGCCCGGGTGCTATGCAGTTTTTCTACAGACGCTAGAGTTTTCTCGGAGGACTGGCTCTTGAGCCCAATTTGCATGTTTTTCATTTTCTGTCCACCGATCGATGCCATACTTGTGTGTGTGACCAGTCATAGTGTCCAGCTCAAGATTTTGCATCTCTAGATTCAAACAGGGTTGCATTTGGATACCTGTGCGCGGAATTACGGCCAAAACAATTGTTTTGGGCCGGTTTTATGACAGATTGACACTGACGCTTGTGTCACCCGTTGTGCGACCGCGGTGACTATCTATGCTGTGTGTCTGTCCATTGTTCTCTCTCTTTCTCTCTCTCTCTCTCTCTCTCTCTCTCTCTCTCTCTCTGTCTCTCTCTCTCTCTCTCTGTGTGTGTGTGTGCAATCATATTCAATTTGACCTTCCTTACACTCTATACGTGTCCCTATCCAAACCCTTGCAGTTTCGTGCATGACTTGTGCCTGTCATCACACACATTGACTTAGCGCTGACGCTTAGTCAAGTGGCATGTGGTTAGGAAGGTTCCATGTACTCTAGCGCAGAGTCAGTGTGTGAAGCCCTCAGGCTTTATTGCTCGAGTCATGCTGCTTGAAAAGAATGTGACCTATGAACATCATACGTCCCATTTTTTTGGGGGCATTGTACCCTAAACTTGGAGTTTTGCCATGGTATCTGATGTAGTGTCCTCTTATGATAAGGCATGAGCAAGCCCTGAAATGCAAGAAGGCCAAGCTAGACCTTTCTACAGGAACGTCGTTATGGAACATGGCAATGGCACGTGCAATCGTAAATGACTATGCAATCACCAACAACATGACTATCCATCGGAAGCGCATCGAGAAGACATGCTTCACAGCATGTTGTGGGCAGTTCAAGGATAATGGTTGTCCATGGCTTCTTTGCGCGCACCTCACCCCAAATGGAGCCATTGTCATTGTGGTCCAGTTCGTGGGCGGTTACAAGTGTGTCTCAGGAGTCTGCTGCGGTGATCGAGCAAAGACTTTGAAGTACGTAACGCAGTAGATTGAGTCCACCTGATAGCTAGCGTGAAGTCATTGTCGGTAACGGTACGAAAGGCAACGGGCAAAGAAGTGGACATGAACAAGCTACACCGAGACAAGAGCAAGGCGTAGGAGAATTTCCTTGGCCTAAAACCTTTTCTTGGAGCCTATTCCCTCTTCATTACAAGCTGGTTCGACAATAATTCATCATTATGTAGTGTTTGATTTGTCACCCCAACTTGTTTCATTCCTCTTTTTACTATTGCCTTTCTCATGCTTTGCAGCTCAAGCATGTAGACTGCAACACGAAAGTTGTGGCTGAGGCATCCAAGGAGGGCGTCATCATCTGCCAGTTTCTTGTGCCAACAACAACACAGTCCCGATGGGATGGGCAATGGTGCAAAGGGAGAGCGAGGACGATTGGAAATGGTTCTTTGAGAAATCGGCAACGGCGTATCCTACAACAAAAAAACAAACTACAGTTGTCATTTCTTACCACGATAAGCGGTTGCTAATTGTAGAGGATCAGAAGTTGCCCGAGGTACATCGCCCGTACTACTGCTTATGCCTACGGCAAAACATCTAGCAGAAGCTTGGTAAGCAAGTGGGCTACTGGTTTTGAAACAAGGCCCGCGCGTTCGAACCTGGTGAGTGGCGGCGGTGTGAAGGAAACCTACGTGTAGTGAACTCCAGAGCAACAGCGTACCTTCTCCAAGAAAATGGTGTTGGGGGCATACCAAGGGAGCACTGAGCCAGACTGTACTATCATCTCCGCCGTGGAGGGCACACTACCTCAAACATCTGCTTCATGGAGTGCAGAAAAATCTTTCCATTGTACTCTTTTGTTTTTTGCACACTTTGGTACAACGTTTTCTTGTAGATCATCAACAATTGAGAAAATCATGTGAAGGACAAATTGTGTCCACTCCCGTGAAGCGCCTACTCAACAATGCCATCACAAGCCACAACTACGACGCGGATAAGGGACCCCACTCAGCCAGCACGACGGTGCGAAGCAACAAGGTACACGTATTGAACATGTTGGACAACATGTGAAAGTGTGGGGCATGGAAGGAATGGGGCCAACCCTGTGCTCATTAGTGCACCTTCGTGATCTGCTGCGAGAACAGGCAAAGTCCCTGTGCAATGTTGGACACACCCACATGGCGTACATGTGCATGTTTAACTTTTCCATGCCAGTCTTGAACCTAGCGTAGCTGAGAGTCGAGGAGGGAGTGTTGTGGAAACAGCCGGACCCCAAACGTGGTCCAAGGTAGCACAAGAGCACTCGCTGGGACCGCAAGGACCAGCGTCAGAAGAACTACATTGTTCCACGGTGTGGCAAAAAGGGCCTCACCATGAAAAGGTCTACGAACGAGCCTACTGTGGCTCTAGTAGCAGAGGCAGCTTCCAATGCTCTTTGATGCCATTTACAACGCATAGAAGACGTTGCAAGAGCGAAGGCCTATGCTTGGCGGTGGCCTCAAAGTGGTACCCAAGCTAAACGAGAGGCTGCAGTTGTAGCAGCTCAAGCTTTTGCAAATGCCACTAGTACGTCTGTAGCCGTAAAAACCTCAATTAGAACCCGCACAAATACAAAAACAATCATTCTACTTTCAAGCGATAGCTCACAAAGTAGAAGTACTAGTGAGCTTGGCATTCGTGTAGGCTCGGGATGTGGGGATGGGAAGGGCAGGCCCGCAGCTTAAATACAAGTCTGCCTGCAACCAGGGTCGTAGCTGTAGCTTCAAGAGTCATAATAGCAACTATAGTAGCAACAATAACAATCGCAACTGTCAACAAAGATGTTGAGTATGATCCCGAGGCTGCAGGATATGATTCGGCACACGAAGAGATTTACGATCCATTAAGACACATTTTGTCCAATTCAGAGGAGGAGTAAGAGGACGAGGACCTCCACAATGATTTGCATCAACAGAGGGAGTGGGAGTTGAGCAGTGTCCGTGTGCAGCAACAGACTTGCGACATAGATGGGTGGGAGGAATGCGCACATGAGTGGGATCACGGACCCGAGGTGTTTTGAAACTTAAGCTTCAATTCCTATTCTTCAACCATGTTTTGCATGGTTTGAGTCCCATACTGATTCCCAGATTTGTATGAAAAGCATTCTTAGTGTAAAATGGATTTTGGTTACTTTTTCACAGATGAAGATAAGTATCTCTATTGCAACTTAGTACATCACCCCCACCTATGGGACTCAAACCAACAAAGATGAGTTGCATAGGTGGGGGTGAAGCCATTTGTTGTCTCCTCACACAAGACATCACTTCCAAGGTTGGAGCTTCATTATTGATCAAGAACTGAGGATAGGGTGCATGACTTAAGTTCCAGTCCTTTTTTATGAGCCTCCACTGCCGCCTTGCCTCGGTCAGTTAAGGCCATGGGATGTCTACTGCCCATACGTCATGTGTACGCACACTTGTACAAACCTGTCGGCAAGACATTGTTTCGGTGTGACATGCCAATGTGGAAGTACACTATATATATATAGAAAGAAATGAAGAAGCAAAAAACGTTCATAAAGTGTGGCAGTCCATGTCCTGCTGTTCAAAGTGTCATGTAATTCACACTCACAATGTAATGCATTATTGACATTGAAAGCGGATGTCAGAGTCAAAGCAACGATTCGCGGCATAGACAATGGCGTTCAAGGGGAACCTGCCACATGTACCAATCAACCAGTTTGAATATATTTCAACCATGTATTGTGCAAGCCATCTCCCAAAAGGACGCAATCATCACTCCGATGTGCTACGGTTTCAAAGATCCATATCATCCACGCATTTTGGTTTGTCTATTTATAAATGATACCGCCGGGTCACTTTTCCTCTACCACTCGGGTGAAATTGCCATCTGTCGATAGCCCACCTGAATTCGAGCGATGGCATACAAGACAGTTCTCCAAGACTGCTTTACATTGTGTAATTCAGTCTAGACACATGGTTCTAAAAATAATACATGTGGACACTCCGTTCTAATTATGTGATTAGTGGGCACGGCTCCCTTATTCGATGAGCCACGAGTATCGTAGACATAAAGTTTCCGAGTGGTGCATATGGGGTCATTAAAGAGCGGTATGTTGATATGGAAGATCTATCTAGAATTTGATGGATACATGGTTACACCCCCGTTTTAGAAGTAACTAGCATGAAATTCCCCTCTCCAATTACAAGTACTTTGATGCCACAAATTTTGTTGATCGAAATGTAATTGCACCTTGAGCCATATACCGGTTGTAAAGTGTCACAAAATGGATTTATAATCACCATTTCTAGAAGATTATGTACGGATGAATTTTGCATACAACGTCTCAAATTTACATGCCTTCCAAAATTTTATGCTTTGTTACTTTTCACCTTATACTTTCTTCATGTTAAGCAAAGCAATATTTCTCTCAGTGGGCTTCTTATTTTCACGTACACACTCTTCTTTTGCCTTCATCATTGTAATTCTTCCAAACGTTTGCACGGCAAAAATGCACAAAGAAAGTGAAAATGCCACGTACGAGTGAAGTCATCAGCTGCCCATCTTATACCATTATACTCTAGTGCCAGTCGTTACGCCAAAAGGCACATAGAAGGTGAAACATCGCATGTAGTTATGTAAAGGACAACTTGAGAACTTGTGACAATTCATGCATTCATCATTTGCGGTGAGTGTGATTACATGAGATGTGTCAAAAACAGTTCAGCCCATTTACACACGTTCATAAATGATGATGATGCATACTTGGTTTCTCGTGCGTCTAAGGAGAGCGACTAGTATTGGGAAAATGAGTCCTGACATGATTCTGTATTGTAAGCGACTACTAAAGGAACTCAACCATGAATTGGGGTGTTTCAAGAACATACAGGTGAGACTTTATAGCAATCTACCGTAATGGGGAAGTCAAGAAATAATGTTGAACTATTGATACGAGTTGTGATGGGTTTGTTCATCCTTAAGTGATTGTAACTATCATACTCTTCTGATCGGAAAACTAAAGGTCAGAGTTGGTGTTGGTACAAAACTGGCTTCATGTCAAGAACACCACTCTCCATGTCGTGTGCATAAACACACACCTCTGTATGGTAGAAAACCAACATGGTTGCAACTTACAGCAACTAGTGCATAGCGGCAACCCCATGCACATGCAACTTGAGCTAGATCTTCAATTAGCCGACGCCGTTGCTCCCTTCGTTCGTTCACCTTTGTGTTTGAGCCAGTTGACTTGCATGCATCACCTTGTGGGTTGTATTGATACCATTGCATGGCTTGAACTGTCGTGGTCGGCATAGTTAGCTCGTAGCTACGGGTCCTATTGGGACAACGCTCTTCGGCTATATTTGTTTTATGTTGCTACATGTGTAGGGCTATCTCAAAGGAGCAAGTCTGTGCTTGGCTATACTAGGGATGGTCATGCATCAAGAGCAAGGAGTTGGTCAAGGCAGCATGGGCCAAGATGAACCTCCCTCTGGATTTCTCTACCCCTCTTTCCAACGCGAGGAGGCACCACATGTTTGCAAGGTGCTATCTGTCCATGGGTAGTGGAAGCGGAGGACGAGTCAAAATTCGTATTAGTTGTTGCTCTCTTTTAGCAAGCATGTCTTCCATTTGGTGTGGTTTGACAGAAACTTAGTGTCAAAGAAGAAGTTAAGGTGACCTTTACGCATGGAACCATGCTTCTACAATGGCTTGTCGCTCGTCAAAGTTTGTCGACATCAACTCTTTTCTTTTCCTTCTTTCTCTCCTTCTCACCTAACAACAAGAACACATGAGGAGCTTCATTGGAAAAAATGGGTGCAAAAAACATCTTTGAAACAAAAAGATGCTGAATTAACCACGAAAGATGTAATTCTAGAAAACCGACCAAAAAATATGTGTCCAACAAATAACCCAATATTATCAAAAATGATTATGATTCAAGACCTATAGGGCATTACACCAATGATCGTTTTCATGAAAGGGGTTTTTTAATTTCTCTCATCCCTAGTCTAACCACTTGATGGAGTGTTAAAATGGACAGCCACGTGCAATGAATGGTTCTAGTTTCAACTGGGGCTTTCTTTGAGCAAGCCCCCCCTCTCTCCCACCCCAAAACCCCACTTCCTCTCCCCCCTCTCAGTTCAAGGCTTACCTGATGGAAACACCGAAGCCATCAGTTGTCACGGTAGCATGATAGGCTCAGGGGTCGGGTTCAAGTGTTGGGCTTCCTTGGCTCTGAGGTTGGCCCCCCCCGCCTCAGTCGGTTGCGAGCAGGATCAAAGAAACGGATTAATTCCTTTACACCCACCTTCTGAGTGGCGGACTTCCCGAATACCCACTCTCTACAGAAGATGACCAGAGTACCCACACATTTTAGCTGGTGACCGCATTGTCCACAAAGTGGGAATAGCTAGTAACCGTACACGCGGTACCCACTCATGAGGAAACATGACTACAATATCGGTATTCTGTGCATGATTCTCTGAGGTGTGGACATTCTAGTCACAATTGTTGTAAATTATTTGAATTTGTTCCATTTTTCAATGTAGAGGGAGTTACGTGCAAAGTTTAGGCGAGTGACACAATAGAATTGAAGCGTGTACGCGCGAAATTACATTTCGTCAACGTCAACTATCGAGTGTCAAATTCAATCATTGCAATAGTGTCGCTGAATGGCAATGAGAAACATGGGGGTTATGGTTTTTGTTTGCAGATGTCGTCATGATTGTAGAAGGACCGCATGCTATCATCACCTTCGGGTGTAGTACAAAACACGATCGTGCATGTAAGAGAATTACCGACTTCTAAATTGCAAATATGATCTCTCTTACCCTGGACGTCAGTCTCGTTTGCCACACGTGTGCCACGTCGACAGATATTGCTTGTCGGCTGGCACATCCGGTGTTCCGATCCCATGCATCCGCCAAAGACCCTGCAGAATGCCAGACGGAAGCCACGACAGCGCACAGGGGGTGTGTGCTCCCATATCCTGCGAACCGGCCCAAGTTTGGATGCTCCTGACAATCGTGACCGTTAGTACCACCGCAAGACATGATGTCCCGCGCTTCACCATGCTGAATGCCATGCTCGACGTTGGTTGTCCCCATTGTCCACCAATCGCGACACTTGCACGCCATGGGAAACATGTCATTTCCCTTTGGAGCCCTCCTGTTCCAAGGCGATCCCGCTGACCAAGGCTCTCGAGCTCGTTCTCAACTGTGGTAAGTGGGTATCATGGTAACGAATATGATCCTTACGTGGGTACTTTACATGTTAGCGTGCATGCTTCTGCATGCACTACCCATAGGGGGTCTTATGGATCCACCGCTTTTCAAGTTCTATGTTCTCCCGAAACCCCCCGTCGGCAGCTCCAAGGAGGAGGACGAACGTCAGAATCCCAAGGCTACACGTCCAGCTTTCTCTTTGATAACTTTGAGGAGGCCTCCTGGGTCGAGCAGCTACAGGTCGAAGAGCGCATAACTCCACGCTCCCCAGAGGGTGGAGAACAGTCTGTTATGAGGCTCAACGGCGACTCCAACGTCAAGCGGTTCCGTCCACCGGCCACGGGTGGGTTCCACTCGCGATTCTTGCCATGGCGTCAGTGATGACTAGGTTTAATTTGCTTCTCTGCCCAAGTACAGTGCAACTGGATTCCTTCTTGCTGTCATATTCATATGCCCTTACTACTATCCACATGTAAACAGTGACCGATGCTTCTGCATGCAAGATCGTCGGATGACGAGCACACCACCCCCCCCTCCCTGGGCGGACTCCGTGGTTGTCACCGCCCAGATTAAGGGCACCAAGCCCAGGAAGCGAGGTCGAGAGGACGGTTCCGTCAACTTTCCGGAAGGCAATGCTTTCCGCAACATGGACGCTTGCCGGGAGGCAATTCACGACTATGCCGTGTCCGCACACATGAGGGTTATGTTTGTGCAAAGTGAACCCTCGCGGTTGGAGGCCCGGTGTGTGAAGTGGAGGCAATCAGGCTGCGCGTGGCAGAGGAAGGCACGGTGGCCGCGCAAAACGAACAACGGAAAAGCAATTTCTTTTAAGAGGGCCACAAGTGCAGCTGAATAGGCATGAAAGGAGACCCCTCTCGGAAAGCCACATGGGTGTTGCGCCACATGGAGAGCACAGTGAACGAGGAGCCATGCACATCCTTGAAGGCCCTCCACCACATAGTGGAAGCGCGCACCGGAGAGAGGTCGGCCTACCACGCGGTACACCGAGCGAAGAAGAAGGTGCTGACAAATCTCATGGGCAAGAGGAGCCTCTCGTGGGGTCTCTTCCTTGCATACGTCGCCGTAGTAAGTATTTTTCTATCCTGTCTGGTTTTTTCTATGCAATCATTGTTTTCTGGCTGTATGAAGACGTCCCACACTCCGTTTCTGTGACTCCTGCTTGCAACTGAAGAGGGTGGATCCTTCCATAATGGCTGTCGTGGAGCAAGACCAGCACCATCTCTTCCGACGGGCCTTTGTGGCCCCCAGTGCCTGCAAAAATGGGTGGCCGCATGTGCGGCGGCTGCAATGCATGGACGGCATGTTCTTAAAGAACGGTTTCAAGCAAGTACTGCTGCTAGCTTAGTACTGGGATGCCAACAACCACGCGGTGCCGATGGCATGGGAAGTATCCCATAAGAGGACAAGCACAATTGGGATTGGTTTTGTCAACAGCTTGCAGATGCGTATCGGACAGCAAGGCACAACGGAACCGCAGTCGTCGGCGACAGAGATGCAAGACTCATCGCCGTTGTCAAATGTCAGCTGCAAGGTGTTGTCCACACGTTCTGCGGGCATCACTTGTGAGAGAAAGTGAAGTTGGAGGCGGGATCCGCCGCCTCCGACCTCATGTGGAAACTGGCCTGTGCCTACACGCAAAACGAGTTCGACCGCGCACGAGATGAGCTCGGCTGGACGTTAGACAAGGGCTACCACTACCTATTCGGTGGAGACGGCGAGCCCGGGCTACCGTTGTAGCAATGGATGCGCGTCAAGTGTCTTGTGCCTTGTGGCAGGAACATGACGTCTAACGCGATGGAGTCATTGAACGTTCGCCTCATGGACATCCGTCACTTGTATCCATTCCACTACGTTGCACACATCTATCCATTTGTGTAGAAACGTTTCGTGGACCGAATACGTGCCACACATGACTGCAAAAGCCAATATGCTCACGTGGTGGGTGCCAAGCTGTAGCACTACATTGAACACACCAAGGAGTATCGTGTCAGGAGGCACGGCAGGCTCATGGGCACAGTCACCGGCCCCAGGAGCCTGGCGGGCCGGGAATTTGATGTGAGCGCAAAACCTTGCTCATGCGGGCGGTGGACGGAGTATAGGTACCCATGCCAGCACGTCGTGGCCCTCATGCTGGATGAAGGTGTTAATCCGAAGTTGTAAACCGACATGCATTTGACGCAGATGGCTTGGCCTCGTACGTATAGGACACCCATGCTGGGTGTCAACCTATGCAACCTTCAGTATGCCATGCGTGGGTGGGGCTAGCCGGGTGTGAGGCGCTCTTGTGGGCATCCACACTCTAAGCGCATGGACAGGGAGAAACGGCGCAAGCGGGATCGCATCTGCACTAATTGTAGATGTCTCGCTTGTGGCAGGCGCAAGGAAAAGAGAGCTGGCTGCCAGCGGCGGTTAGACAAGTGGAGTGGAGCTTGTCGTTGGTGCTGTGGCAACGGTAGCAGATGGTCACGCTAGGGGCGCGGGCAGGGGATCTGAAGGCGTCAAGGATGGCAGTGATGCAACGGCAGGTTAGGGGCTGCAAGATGGGGCCGAGGCTGGTGCAGGTGGAGCTGTAGTGGAGGACAAGGCGTGCAAGGTTGTGTTAGCGGTGAAGTCCAAGGCGTGGAGGGTGGAGCGGTCCGTGGAACAAAGTAGGCACGCGTTGGTACTCGCAATGAGAGTGGAGGTGCTGGTAGTGCAGCTGGCGTGTTGACCGTTGTGCTGGCTATTGGCAATAAAGGTTGGAGACGTCGTGCTGGCAGCCGTCCAAGACGTGCCAGGGGGACTGCCGGCAGCTCCGGTGGGCCTCCAGCCATAGGAGACAGTGGTGTTGGTCTTGGGGCAGGGGGTGGCAATGGGTGCAAATAGTGCTGCAGGCCGTGGGGAACCAGATGGTGCTGAAGGCATGGTCATCATGACTTCGCAGGTGCTCAATCCTGATGATGTAGATGACTCCACCGAGTCCTCCTAGTGTGAGAGTACAGACTCTGGGGACTGCATTGACACGGACTTAGAAGAAGAAGACTCACTGCCCTCGGGTTGTGCGGAGGAGGACGAGTGGGAGTCTTCCTGTGACATGTCTGATGAGGACAATGCAGATGCCAAGCGACTTTGTCGTGCTTAAGGCTCACGTGCTCATGTGCCATGATAAGCTGCACTTACAGTTTTGTGGCCATGCGTGTTTGCATATTTACCCTAAACCCTTGTACAACATTTCTAACCTATGTCATTGTTTTCTTTTGCAGGTTGTACGAGTGGCCCTCATCGGTGGGTCTGTGAGGAGTAGAACGAAGCACAAGGTGTTGTTCAGGAGACGGCTCAAGCTCTGTGTGAAGGGACAAGCAGATGGTGACGAGGCATCCATGGACACAGGACTCCTACTTAGCTCACTTAGCTTGAATGATGGCGATGAGACAGTGGCCAGATTGCAAGTGGCCAATCCTTGTAGTGGTCTGTGTGCATCTCCCTTTGGGGAGGACTTCTTTGGTGCTATGTGTGAGTTTTTGGGGGAATGAGAGTGTGTGGCATGCGAAGTCATTCCGTACGTGCACGGTCTCCCTGTGTACGTGCAGATTTGGATTAGCCATGGTTATCTGACACCACTATTCTTTTGATTGAAGTGTTTCACACTCATGATTTGTGTTCATTCACAATGGCTAAGCTTTGGAAACATTGTACCTTGCATTGCACAAGCGTAACATTTGAATAAGTCGGTTGCTCTGTCACAATGGTACTTGGCAGAATGATTGCACCAATGCTTTGTGTATACCAACACTATGGTGACATTGTGTTCATTGACAATGGCCAACATTGGGAAACATTATTCTGTGCATTGCACAAGCATAAAAAATGAACACGTGGGTTGCTTTGTCCAAATGTATCCAAAACAGGATTGTATTGACCATCATGGTAATGGGCGTAATGATAGCACCGATGCTTGATGCATGTTTACAATAAGGTGACAGAAGAATGTACGCATTTTGTTCATTCACAATGCCTAACCTATGGTGATAATAGAAAGAATACCTCTATATTCAGCACACAGGTGTGTGATGAAAATGACATTGGACATAATGTCAAAAACAAAGTAAAACATGATCGAACTACCCACAGTCGAACTAAAACATGATCGTACTACCCACATTCAAACATGGTGCATGGTTTGTAGCAAAGGTGGTACAAAAACATTATGGATGACAACATTGCTGTCAATGCTCCTTACAATAAACAAAGTGACAGTATTTATAATTCATGAGGAAGGTTAAATTTCATCGCATTCTCTATTGAACATGCGAAGAACACACCATTGGGTGCGTTGATGAACACCTGACGAAAACATTACCAAAGTATCCACCGCAGGTATCAAGCCCAAGGCATCCACTGCCCAGGGGTGTTTGGTGGACGCGGATTAGGCATGCAAACACAGGTATCTAGCACATCGTCTCTGGTTCGCATGGGTCATTCACTCAACTGGGTTGGACTTGCGTTGCAAGCGTGTCCTAGTGAGCGTGTCCTAGTGAGCCTTTATCGTAGACCATGCCTCCTTTACTTGCTGGGGGGTGAGTTGTGGCCCACTGGTCGGGGTAGGTTCGCCTACCGATGCCCCCGCTTCATCCCATTGGTGCATCCTCGAAACATTTGCCCATGTGTAGGTGTGTATGTTGGTACGCGCGTTAAAAACGTCATCGGGTTCGGCCTCGTCACGTCCATACACCGCTCGACCCATGTCTTGTACGGTGTACAAAAGTGCGAATGGAGATGGCTAGTGACCATTGCCAGCTCCGTATTTGTATGTGCTCTAGGAGCAGTTACATCCGCATGGACAGTTAGGCTCAGATGAGATCCATGGCTCCCATGCGTCAGGGCAGTCCAATGGTCTGAGACTGGGCTTAGCCAGCCCAGCGTCTATGCCATGTCTTCACGTGTCGCGGACCATGTGGCATTTGGCAGATGGCGGGCATGAATACTCGTCGTACGTGCCTCTCTCCAATCCCATATTTCCTTGATTGCGACCCATGTTCGGTGGGCAAGAAAGAGATCTCTGTAATATACAGTCCTCCACCCTCGCCCTTCTCCGCCGTTGATGCGCCCCTCGGATGACATGTCATTGGAGGCAAGGAAGCCTTGTCGACCCAAATGATAGGTTCTTGCTGCTTGAGCAAAGATGAATCATGCGCAGTGTCATGTAATGTACTGTTCAATACGCCAAAAGACATTGCGAAACAGTACATTATCCCAGTTCGTAATGCGAATCAATCGCAATATTCACTGTGGGTTACCTTGTGCATCACTCATGGCTAACGATTGCCAAGAGACTTTTTCGGCGGAATGTGATTGGCCCAAAAACCGTGCATCAGGGGATCCTACAGTGCATCGACGACGTACGTTCGTCTTGTCAGCAGATGCTTTGTCGCAACTGCCAGTTCGATGGAATATGTCGTCGGGGCGTATGTGTGGACCTCTGGTAAACGGTAGAGACCTGACACCATGGCATACCACGTAGCCGCTACAAACAAAATCCAGATAATTCTCCCACTAGGGACCCGTTATGTTGTTGTTGCAAACTGCTGCCCTGCCTCCAGCACGCAAGAAAAGTGGGTATCGGAGTCAGCCCGTAAGAAGTGGGTAAAGTGTGCTACCTTTTTAAACTTTGGACATAGAGCGCGCCAGTTAAAATGTGTAGGGAAAACGGAAGGGAACCGCCTAAAATTGAGCATACTAGTCTTCTTCTCCCACGACTGGACAATACGGAAATAAAAGTCTCATCCTTGGGTAACCTGTGTAGAACTTTTCCAAATGGTGGGTAAAAAGGAACCCCCC